>JAOBRG010160876.1:0-18353 GCA_027574985.1 Umimayanthus nakama | reverse complement strand
GTTTAGGTATCCAGATGTTTTAAGAGCTGTCTAGAAATGTTTAAACCCCTGAAGATTTTCAGTTGTCCCGTCCCAATTCCTTAACCAACCTCCCTGTCCCCCCCTCCCCCCCCCTCCACCTTTGAGCTTCCCTCCTGACTTCTCCTCGATCCTCCCCCGCCTCTCCCTTTACTTGCCATTTCCAATGAACTCTCCCCAGGGGAGTTACACATACACTTTAACACGACCTTGGCTCTAAAACTCTAATTGAAAAAAATGATAAACATGCAGGGAAACTACTGAATATGCTGTCTACCGTTGTACTCGTAGTCCCAGAACTTTATCTCTTATTTTTAGATCTCATCCTCCGATCCGCGTATTCATACAGTTTACATTACAGTACATACCACATTAGGGAAGAAAGGAGCGAGCATAGCGAACGCGACGAATGTGACAAAATTTACAGTGGACAACAGTATGACAAGAACTTTCTTTTTGGCTGTCCATTTGAACTCGCTACCAGCTGGCTTTTGAGTTTGAACGGAAGGCTCGCTACCGTTCGCATGCTTTGCATCAAGATCTCCATCTATGGCTTGGACTTGAAGCTCGCCGCATGAACCGTATGTCGTCGGTGCAGCATGTGTCGTTGGACTCGAACTTGTCACTTCCATGTCACATATGTGTTAGTTTCAATTTGTTACGAATATTTAGTATCAATGGCTGCTGGGTTTTTTTCAAACCATTCCAGGAGCGATACACTTAACTAAGAATGCCCTGTCCGGCTTCTGCACAATCTAGAAGTTGAAATGATTTTTGAAAACTAAAATGCTGGTAGCACTACATATAGGCGATTTTCCAGATTGCGTGATTTATATTTCATTTTTGATTCAACCTTTGCATTTTTTTCTGGCACGAAGATGGTGGTGCAATAGGTGACGAAACATTACGTCACGGGTTACGGGCACAGTTGTAGTTGTGCGCATGTCATGTTGTTAAGAATATTTGGGGGGGATGTGAATTCCCCACCAATCTCTAGATATCTGAACCTCATTTTTAAAATCATCTGAGATCTAACGTATATTTACAGACATGATATCCCAAGATATATTGACAAATATGTTGTTCCAAGAATCAAGTACTTGCACTCACTGGCTTCTAACTTTTGAATAATTGGACGGGCCCATGTATTTGGGGGATGGGGGACGCTCATATCTTGGGGGAGCTTTAGACCCGAAACGTTTTTAGTGAGCAGGTGATTGGCTTGTAGTATACATATAGAGAAAATGGGTAGGGGTGGGGTGCTTATATAACCGGGAGCTAGTTCTAATCTGGGAGTTTACGGCGAGCCTTCCGGGTTTTTTTTTTCAAACTTTATATTACTTGGAACGCTTTTTTCAGTTAAGTACACTTTTCCTGCCGTTACGCTTAAATCTGGCTGTATTTTTCCAAGGGTACTACTGAGTTGGGCAAAACGCCAAACTTCAAACTTCCTGCCTAAGTTTTCAAAAGTCATCAAATCTTATTGTAAAGCATCTGAAGCCAGTGAAGAAAAAGTGAATTGAACCAAAAACGTATTGATCGAAATTTTTGTGACCTGAACTAAAGCCGACGGATCCAGCACGAACTTTTGGTGAAAAACGATTTTAGTTTTGTCTAATGGTCATACACACTTTTTTTTTATAAGAACCAGTAATTTTTTGCCGAGACTCATTTTTCTTAAGTTTTTGCACGATTTGTGCTTTAACTGTTCTTAGCTTGTTCTTAATTATTGTATAAATAATAGTTATACCATGATGCCAAAATTATTATAGTGGACAGTGATCACAGTACAAACTTGTTCAACGTAATATTGTACAATCTAGATTTACTGCAATTTGAGGAGTTTTATTGCTTAACATAATTATAAAGTTATAAAATTTTATTTCAACCGCAAAGGTTAATAATTGCCGTATCAGTATGCACTTCGGTACTGGTTTACTCAGTGTTAATTTGTAACTTCAGAAAGAACGTCCCGCCATGAAGTGTTTTTTAAAAATTAAAACTTGTAGTTACATTTGCATCTGAAGCTGAGCGTCAATTGCTCTTAGCCTGTTCGTAATTTTTCGGCAAATTTGAACCTCGGTGTCCTATAAAATTATTCTTGTAAAAAAGCGTGCAGTTAGCTTGATTTTGGGAAAATATAGTATATTTACTGTATAACTCAAAAATACAGTTAGATAACGCATGCCCTCGAGCAATATCTAACTTGAACTGAAAGGTAATACTGAAACGGATATCAGTGACAAGATGTCACGTAGAGGGCGCGCAGGGGAGTTCAACCGTTTACATCGCGACCGGTTGACAAAGAAACGGTTTATCATTGTTTGGGATCCTTTGTCTCTCCAGCGAACCTTTGTGCAGGACTGCTCACATAAATTAGAGCCAGTTCAGAAAAACCTTGGCGTGATGCTAAGGTACGCCGTACTATGAAGATTTCGGGAAAGACAATGGGGTTGTTAGTTCGAATTTTGCTGTGTTGTGTAGTATGTGGTGCTGTTCTTGATCATTCAACGGAAAATTCATCTAGAAACCCTCCACAAAATTTGAACAAGGCGGGAAAGACAACAGTTGTCAAAGGTAACGTTTTCCTCTTAGTTCACAGTTGCTTATACTGACCTCACTTTCTGTAAAATTGCCGTTGATTTGTTATTGAACCGACAGCACTGCTGTCATCTTCGTGGAAATACTTCAATTTTACCAGCCTCAGAAAGAACTTTAATTCAAAATAGCTTTGAGAGTTTGAGTCATCGTAGCATATGAAAACCAACTTGTCTCAAGCGATATTTTATTATACTCAGTTCATGTATACCTATACTACGGTGGTATTTATTATGCTACCAAAAATACGTTCCTGTTAACCCTGACAATCATTTTTTGATGGAAGAAAATGAAATGTTATTATTATATACTTGGAAGGCCCTGGAAGATCGAAGGGTTGCATTATTTAACTGTAGTACATATTTATGAATTCCACCACATCTCGGTCTTTCGATACGCTCCCTTATTTTACATTCAACATCATAAAGCTTTAGCTACCGTCCATTTTTATTAGTTAGTTGGTAAGTTAAGACAGGTAAAAAATATCAGTTATGTCTAAAACTTATCATTATTTCCTTTTTTTTGAAATGGTAACATAAGAAGTAGCCGTTGTCAACGGTCTAACGGCTCACGGTTGTCAATTAAAATTTGGGCGCGAAGTGTTTTAATTACTTCTGATGTGTATTCAACTGTTCAAAATATTAATTGGTGAACAAAAGTCCATTTTAGCACGTTACCTAATGTTTTTCTTTTTTTTAAAATTTCGAGTAGTGATACGGCACCGGGGCATCCAACTCACAAGTGAGTTGTTGGGGACGGACTCAATTCTTCATCCCCTGCGCTTTTCGAATTTTATTAAAAAATCGCCTGACTCAATTAATGTTATCAGCCATCGTATAAATCAGACACCAACAAGGGCACACCACTCACGTACTTTTTCAAAGGGACAAACTTTCTCAAGACCGCTAGCGCTGATGGCGAAGCTCATATTTTCCCATAGTTTTAAAACAAGTAAAAGTACGAAACATTGTCAAACTCAAGCTCCATGGCCAAATCGGGAGTCAGAGCAATGAACACAAAACCCAATTTTATAGCTACAAATGAACAGTAACACATTTAACCGTTTGATTACTGTAAGCCCCATTTCTCTAATAAGCCCCCTCCGGCTAGTAAAACCCCAGTCTGGAAGTTGAAAACTTTAATAAGTCCTCCCTCTCTAATAAGCCCCCCTCCCTTTCCTCCTTCAACAAAAAGCTGTAAGCGTTAAAATAGAAGGCATATTGTGTTAAAAACATATTTTGCTTTTTTTCAGTTTTTAATAGTGTTCGTTATATAACGCAGTAGTTCATATTAAAGCTGCGTAACGTTTTATACTCCATAGATATATTCTTTGTCTGTCAAGGAATTTTAAACAATTCCTTTCTCTGATAAGTCCCCTCTCTAATACAAACCCCCCTCAAGACGGCGCGAAATTTAATAGCCCCCTCCCCCGTGGGGGGAGGGAGGGACTTATTATAGAGCTTTTACGATATGTATAAAAGAAACTAGTACGTAATTTTATAAGAACAAACAGCCTTGGAAAAAAAATCCGCTTTTTTTTCTTAATATATAATAGCAAGTTTTATGGTTTTAATTCAACGGGTTTGTTCTTCTTATTTTGTTAAAATTACTGTTTCAAAATAACTAAACTTAAGAATTCTCAGTTGTTTTGCTAATTTATACTTTATTTCCATTTGACGCGGTATTTTCCAACTGTAAGAGGAAGTGAAGAGAGACGTTTCTGTTACCATTAATAAGATACAGCGTAGTAAATGGTATAAAAACCCAATAAACATTTGTCTCATCAGATGAGGATATGGTGGACCCCCTACTCACACGCCAGTCTGACTACGGCCGCAAGTATTACTGGGATGGTAATAATATTTTTTTAAATCAAACATTTTCCCTTAATTATGTAGGACCGGATCGCTTGAGGTTATTCTATTCTCTACAGGATTCAATAGG
Source organism: Umimayanthus nakama (assembly GCA_027574985.1). Lineage (NCBI taxonomy): Eukaryota > Metazoa > Cnidaria > Anthozoa > Zoantharia > Parazoanthidae > Umimayanthus > Umimayanthus nakama. The sequence goes on along the minus strand of JAOBRG010160876.1, from coordinate 13,793 downwards.
TTCTTAGTTTTAAAATCATTTAACATCGATCTCAATTTTTAATTAAAATTCAGTTGTAATTTTAGTGACAGTCTGACTTAGCATACACATGTATTTTTTCCTTTATACTAAAATAAGAACAAACGTTATAGTTTTATCCAAACTTAGCAGCAAGTTAAGCAAGGTTAAACCTTTGTCTCAGACTCAGACAGTTTGTCAACACCTCTTTTCTCCTTACATTATTAATATAAACTAAATTTTTTGGTCGTAAAATCAAAGGAAGTCATATTAATTGATACGGTTAAAGAGAATTTAGCATCTCGTCAAATGTCGCTGTTGGGCGGGCTATGAGGGTTAACGGCCGATCATTTAGTGGTTTGGCGAGAAGAGAGGGGGAGGAAGTATTTTGTGCAGAATGAAATTCGGTCATATTTCGGCTGCAAACCTTTGTCCGCTCACTTTACCATAAATTATGTCCGGCTTCACATATCTAAAAAAACAGTCTGTTCTTACACAGAACAAATGGATGGTGACGGTGCGCGAGCTACGGGTCCCCCAGATGAAGGTTTGTTGGAACATGAAGTGCTTTGTGAGCTGCCTTGTTGTCGTTAGCTTGTAGGATAGGCCGGTCTACTAAGGATCTGTTGGGATTGGGTGGCTGTGGCGGATCCAAGGGCGGCTGGAGGGCCTGTCCCCTGCACCTCCCCCCCCCTTGGATTTTTTTCTCTTTTTTTTACAAAAGCGAAATTTTGTAGCAAAAATTGGTACTATTCAAACGAGTACGAAATTCGTCTCAAAATGCTGGAAATGGCCATTTTAGAGGCTCAAATTTTCAAACATTTCTGGGGAAGCATGACCCCAGACCCCCTTAGAAAGCTCGGGCCATCGGCGCTCGTTGGTACCCCTACCTTTTGAAAATCCTTTGTCCGCCCCTGTGGGACTGAAGAAATTAGGTGCATGTGTTTTTAAAGAAGTATGATAGCTTAAAAGCTTTCTAGCTCCAATTTGATCTTATGGCAAGTTGCATATTGACCCAAACAATAACATAAAACTGACACACTATTTGGCTCTGCGGTTCCTATCGTAACATCCTGGTGTTTACCATTGTTAGGTTTTAGTGCATTACTTGTAGCAATTACAACTCAATTGTGACCGCACTTGTTGTGTTCAATGAACCTCAATTTAGCGCTTCTATTGTTAATATTTTGTCAGAGAAAAAAACCTGAAACTGATTAAATTTTACAAAATTAGGCCTTTAGTCTGAGGCAAATCTTTTCATAAATCTTTTCGTTAAGGAAAACAAGTCCAATATATCCCGTTTCGTTTAGGTTAACTGCGTAGATAAAGCTTCTAGCATATCACTTCTGGTAAAATGTATATTCATTTTGGTTTTGATTCAGTTGATCGCGCTAACTTTGTAAATATCAGATGTCAGTACATGCGAAGAGCCACAGGCAAAAGCTGTCAGATCATTGATTGTTCACGACAACTTAAATATTTGTATACTAAGTCAGATGGTAAAAGATACGCATTTTTGATTTTGTACGACTATTGAATACCTAAACAGCATTTATGACTTTCACACGCAACTAATACGTTTTTCTCATACGCAATAGTGTGACAGGGCCTTTAACCGTCTTCACAAAACCATGAAATCACCACTAGAATACTTTGAATGTTTCTTAAAAGGGCTGAACATTTTCGGCTAAGAAGTCATTTAAATCATCTTGAGCTTTAATTTAGTATTTGAAGAACATCCACAACATAACTTTCGAATTATGAACACCACTGGAATAGTTACCTGCCTCGCTACACTCGGCGGCAAAAAATAATTTCCTTTAACTAACATCTCTTCGGAATTTTAACAGACAACAGGGCCTGTTCCAATTACATCGAGCTGAACACCGTTGACCGCTCAGAGGACTTTTATGATCCGGATTTAAGGAGGTGCGATTCCGATCTGAAACCCGGATGGTACCGCTTTACTGGGCCCGCGGGGCACGGCGGGATGGCAACAAAATGTCCGGACAAGTTTAAGTGCGGAACCTACGGGACGGGTTGGCTTAAGGGCCCTAACCCAACCGTTAGTGAAGGTGAATAGCCTACGAATAGCGTGCGAGTTTTACTCTAAGATTGTCAATAGACCAGTTTCGTATTCCCAGTTGCCGCTGACTGCAATGACTATAGACTCGCTTTTACAGCACGAGCTTCGATCTGACGTTAGATATTCATAAATTCCAAAGTGGATATGAGCTATTCACAGCTCTGTGTATTATTGGAGATTCAGATCTCGCCGGTATTTGTGGGTATTTAACATCAAGACGAGGCTCGTGCTGTAAAGACGAGTCTATAGTCATTGCAATCAGCGGCAACCGGGAATACGAAACTGGTCTATTACTGACCAATAGAAAAGCCAAGTTTTTTTGTGTAACTAAATAATAACGGCTTGCAGGGAAGTTTCGAAAGGACTAGGCTCGAGACCACTTACCGTGATCCTTTGTGGTAAGTTGTACGTTTATTAAATAAGTCGGATAGATCTTCTTTAGATTTTCACAGTCCCTTCATTTAAATCACCCTCTCCCGCATTGACCCCCAGACGACATTTTTACACTTTAGAGGTGTTCGAGTCACGCGTCTTAAGTTTAGCTCGGCTACGTGAATTACATGAATCATGAGAAAAAGAGGAGCCTGCTAAAAGGTTGAAGGTAGTTAACCTCAGGACTTTACTTTACCGCATCCTTGGTCAACTGTGACGGCTTTGGCTGTACTCACTTCTCAGCCCCACCTACTGCTTACCATTTGCGGCTAGTATAGTGTTATAACATCATTAGTGCACTAGTCAATGTACACCCCCACCAACCCACCCCGGGGAAAAGGTAGGGCATTAGCACTGATGACTTGTAAAAGGCACCCACCCCCTGGGACTTGTTCGATAAACAAACCTCCACTTTTGCCCTATCTATGCCCCACGTTTCCCCGGATTAGGGGGGGGGGTGGAGATTTACACTTACCGGTACTAGTGCATAAAGAAAAAGGATGCATCTACGTAACTGTTATGAAACCCGTATGTATGAGTCAGCAAGGGTTTCCAAATTTTTGTTGCACATTTGTTGTAAGAAAACAATTTCTGAGCATAGGGATACTTAAAGGACATTTCATGATATAAAGAACATCGTTTGTACTTAAAATACATACCGGTGCTTCGTTTTTGGTGCAGGTATCGTGTCAAGGCGAGCGTGTTTCCACACGGAGGGTGAATGTTGCCAGTATTCACTTCAAATACAAGTCAAAAATTGCGGTGGAGACTTTTATGTGTATAAGCTGCAGCCGCCTGGAGGATGTCCATTCCGCTACTGTGGAGCAAAAGGTGCCGAGTAACATTTATTTTAACGTCCCATGCTCACATGCGACCGTTCTCGCCATCACTTTCTCTCATCTGCCCTATCGCTAGTGGGAAAGGCCTGGGTACGAGATTTCCCCAAGTTTAGATGTACTTGCGTCCACTCGTACCAATTAACACATAGAGAGAGATACAAACAAACACACACACAGAGAGAGACACACACACAGACACACACTCAGCGTTCTCATGCTGGCAGATTATGTATGGCCGTTTTGCGTTGCGAGCATAAATAAGAAATCAGCAAGCGTTTGATTACAGTAAACAGCCGCGTATTAGAACCTAGTGGATTAAGTACCCACAGGCTGAAATTTTGTAAATTAGACCCCCAATATATAAGAACCTGTTCAGCCTGTAATCTCAAGCAGTTTCTTAAAAAAAATTACGATTTACCCAGTGAATTGCAGCACTAGCCATTCAAGTGCTTTATGTGACGTTAAGTTTTGTTGCTATATTTTTGTAAAGCATGTCAGAGTGCATTCATGTCTTAAGCCTTATTTGGGATAAAAACATTCTAGCACCAAGCGTTGAAGGACAAAGAGATTTTCAACATTAATGGATTTTTATTCAACCATATTTACTCCGATATAAGCCGGTTTCTGCCAGTTGGGTTTATAAGTGAGTAACTACTCAGTATTAACAATTTTGTAATCCCCGAAAAAAAATAAGAACCTGATTAAGAACCTAAACAGCCTGATTTCTTACTGAACGCCCAAAACATAAGAACCAGTTCAGGCTGACTTGCAAAAATGTAGGTTCGTAAATCCATTGAGTTCCTGCAAAGGCTGCAGCGGCCAGGTTGTGCGGGCTGTGGTAAGATTTGAGAGGTAGGAAGGAGCCGGTTGACGAAGAGTTTTGAAGTGATCAAAAACAGCCTAGGAAAGTAACTTTTAGTCTGACAGACAACGAGTGTAGTTAAGTCCTATGAGAAAAGAAGTATTGAGGCAAAGCTTGGGGGAGTAGTATTAGAGACGGGCACATTCGTTCTGGACTCGTTGAAGCTTAAGGTAGATGCTTCAGCTGAATAACTCAAAAGCAACTCCTTACTAATGAATTTTTCATTTTTGCCCCAGCTCCTGGCATGTGTAGTAACTACAAAACGTTTAACACATCAGACCGCTCCATCCACATGTATAACCCCACCCTCTCCCTCTGTGACGGCACCCTGGGCGCCTCGTGGTACAGGTTCCAAGGTAGCGCAGGCTCTCACATGTCTGAAAAATGTGTGCCTGTGTTCCGCTGCGGGACCCATTCTCCCGGCTGGCTCGTGGGCGGACACCCATCAGTGTTGGACGGAGTTGTGAAGCGTCGAGTGTGTTTCCACTGGTTTGATCACGTGAATGATATTAACAGGAGAAAGGACAACTGCTGTAGTTTTAGCAAGACGATTTCTGTGATCAACTGCGGCGCGTTTTTCGTATATAAACTCACAAGCACCGATAGGTGTTACGCGCGTTATTGCGCTGTGTGAGCTGAACTATGCTGCGTTGCTAAATCAATTATTTCTAGACGAATCAAATCGAGTACGGAACGGACCTTTAGAAAGAAATGAGTGAAGTTGGGAAAATCATGAAACGCAAATACAATTGAAAATTTTTTTGTGCATGGGGTAGATGACAAAAAAATACCAATCTGTGTCAAAAGAAATTCATGTGAACCAAAAACCCATTTCCGAATCACGCTTCAGTACCTGCGAACGTACAATATCCTGAAGTCGAGGCTAGGTGTCCAGTTTTCGAAAACTGTGTACATATACATTTGCTGTATTTTCAGACATTCTTACAGCCCTGAGTAACTTTTTAGGTAAAAAAATAGGGATTCTTTAATTTAAATTTTAGGAATAAAATGGCTAAAAAAAGGACATTTTAGGGCAAAATTACAAGTATTAGTTTACACAGATATTGGATGAATGCTGAGTTAGCTTCAAAAAGTGTTAACTTACCATTATAGACCGAATCATAATTGAATTGGTCCCTTTTCGACGACGCCATACGAACAATAATAAAAAGTTTAACTACCTCTTGTAGAATTATACCTGGGTATGACAAATTTGCTCAAAATACTTGACCAATTGGTTTGGTTATTTGCAAAATCTGACCACAATCCCTCGGATCTTTTTTTACTACAAGCCTGTGTACGTTTTAACTTGTTATATCTGTTGCGTATTCAGTAACATAATTAAGACAAACACTCAACAAGTTTTATGTCACCCACTCGGCCATCTACACACCACAGATACAACATCCCCAGCTAGCACACACACACATACACACTTGTAACGTTCATCTTGTCCCAACCTGAAACATTAACACACGCCACCACAACCAAACTTACAAAAACTAGAAATAAGTAAACTCAGAATAATTGTAGCCATACATGCACACACAAAATATGTAACCTTATAAGTCCTATCGATGCACTGTAACTCTGCAACAGACAACATGTTAAAACGTACACGGGCTTATAATAAAAAAGACCCAAGGGATGGTGGTCTGGTTAGTCGCAAATAACTAAACAAAGCAAACGCCGTGCACCTCGATGTCAGTGGGCAACCGCGACGGATAAGAAAAGACAAAACTTAGGGAAATTCAGGGAAAATGGCCCCAAAAAGGGTGAAAAATTGGGGATTTTAAGGAAAACGAAAAAATAATAGAATTCTAGAAATTTTAGGGCCGTAAGAATGCCTCTATTTTCTTGCACCAAGCCTCTAATTCATGTTATTATTCGCGGGAACTGAAGCACATTTGGAAATGGGCTACTGGAGTGGGAAAAAAATGTTCAAGCAAAAAATCCCCGTCCCCACCCCCCAAGGCCCTAAGCACTTTGCCAACGGCCCGTCGCCAAGATCAATTTACACCATTATTTTGTAGGAACTTACATTTTGGAGAGCTGAAGCTGGTAGGTCATAGCTTCTTGTAAGCAGTTAAAATGCTATTTGTGACAGTCTGTGTAAATACATTTCAAGACTGTTCCAAACATCTAACACCCAAATGCGTTGCTACCGCTTGCTGTCTCACGATCTCTAGAAGCGGTTTCTCAGTGTTCTTTTCTATAATTATTGAGCGCAACTGCGCATCGATAACAACGAGTAGATTGCCAGGGGACTAGGATCGTAGCATCGCACTTTTTTAATCCCCATCTTACAAGTTTGGATTTCCTTTGAAAACAACGTCTTCGGGGTGAGCGCTTATTCGGTAAACACGGTGCATTATATATTTTCAGTTTCTTTGGGGATGGCCTCATTCTTTCAAGTCGAATTTCAAAAAATATCGAAAGCTATCAGTTTTAGTTTTACATGACATCAGGGACAAAAATACTGCTGCAGTGAAGCTTCAACTCAGAAACAAATAATTTTCCACCGTGTCGGTGCAACGAAAGAAGTCTACAACAAATAAATGATTGTATAGTTGTCATTTTGTTTTTATTTGAATTGTTTTCGTATCTACGTTACAACATTTTACCATACAGACTTTACTCGCAAAGCATGTTGAACATGAGAACACTAAATACCCTTTAATATTTCCTTTAAGTAATCCTAAATGACAATCCTCTGACTCATTCCAACCCTTTTTTAATACTTTTCGTTCAAAAGCGTTTTTGAGCTTTCTATTTCTTGGTAAGGTCTCCCGATCCCAAGAGTTTTGATAGATATAAAATACATACTTACAATGGTTATTAATATCATATGTATAAATTTGATTTATGAATAGTTAAGGTTAAAATCGCCGTCTTTGAGTAAGTATGTGTGAACGCTTCGAAAATCTTCCCAAGTAAACATCAAGGTTAGTTACAATACTTATGAGTTTGTGTTACAAGAATGGAATGCTACAAGGCTTTCGCAGATGGTAATTCGAGCCATACTGACGCATTCATCAGGGGGAAGAAAAGAACATTTGAAATCACACAATAACTTTGTTCAAGTGCTCCATCTCAAGGCGATCATTGACGGTCAAATGAGCCAGTGACTTAGTTGTCGTAACATTTTGTCTTACCGACCAGCACGTACGAACAGGGTTTTGCAAAATTGCTTAAAGCGGAGCGACGAAGAAAACATTTCAGAAAATAAACTTACGTATTCACGGTTTCAAGCGTAACTACATGATTTAAAAATAATTGCGAATCATCTAGCCAGCACCGAGAAAAGCAAAAACCCTCAAAAGTTTAAAAACAAAGCATGCGGACTTTCAAATAAAATAATTTACAACGAACGAATTCTTGAGTCCACTTATTCCATTATGTACAATTCCTCTCAGGAGATCGATTCTGTCTCGCTGTCTTGTTCGCAGCTAACGATGTATCTGAAACAACAACAAACAACAGTAAATCGGAAGTTATGTGTCTGACAACACGATGTCCTTCCTAGTCTACAAACGTCAGGCTAAGTTAAAAGTTCCGCGCACACGAGAAGAAACGGTTGCATAAAAAGTCACGCTCGCGAGGCCGTTAGCTCAGCTGTTTCCTCCCGTGTGCGCGTAAATTGTGGTGAGGCAACATGTTAGATAACTGTCTCACGACCTCGCGAGCCAAAAATCTCACCAAAATTTACGCGCACACGTGAGGAAACAGCTGAGCTAACAGCCTCGCCAGATTTTTTGCTCAGCCGTTTCCTCTTGTGTGCGCCGGGCTTAAGTCCCCTTTAAGTGCGCACATAAATCTAATTTTCAAGCCGGCATAGCAGTCTTGCCGGCCACTGAGAACTGATTACGTCCTGAAATCCACCAAGTTCTTTGCAAGTAAATTTCATCTGAATAACCTGCGGACAAGAGGCATTCGAGTCGGCTACTAGTAACACAAAGTAACGCTGCTCTGGCGATCTAGTTATTAGGGACCTCAAACAATCGGTACAGCGGCAACGGCGGCGAGGAAAGCACAAAACAATAACTTAAAGTACGATTTTTATGTTCAACAAATCATGCCGGGCCGGGATTACAATGTAGTGTTAAACTCACCCTTTGTTCTTGACAACCCCCCGACACTTGACCAGTATCGAGTATCGCAGCCCCCACACTGGTTTCCAGTTGACCACATCAACCTTCCCTTTCCCGCCGTTCTGCATCACCTCGTGTAGAAGATTAGTGGTCAACATGTCTGTAGGGGAGGGTGGAGGCAAAGTTAGTAGTCAGGGTGGGGGTAAGGGTATTAGTCAATATGTCTGGAGGGGGCCATGGTCCCGCACAAGGTAAAGTAAGAGGTTAACATATCTGGAGGGGGTGGGCAAGGTTAATCTAGTGATCAACACATCTTGAGGGGGTGGGGTAATAACTGAAGAGCTCGGTGCAAGAAATGGCTTAAGTGACGATTTTTGGTGACTTTTTAAACAACGGGGGAATTTGGGGGTTTTTTTCCATGCTATACTGTGTTATAGCCTAATGGTATATTGCAAAGATGGTTTTATTAAAGTCCCATCAGAGATTATAGGAACTTCTTGGCATTTTTAGAAGCTTTCTTTTCCCGGTCAAAAGTAAACTAAATTGGTGCTCTTTGGCGGAAATTATATTTGTATTGCAAGAATGTGTTGGCTACCTAACGTGAGTCCTTTTGTCCGACTGTAGCATTGAAGGAAGATAGATAATTTCGAGGTATTGTGAAGGGTGGTCCAAAATCGTCACTTAGGCCGCTTTAACACCGAGCTCTTCAGTTTTATAGTCCGAGTTTGACAGGTTACATCTTTCTTATAATATGGTCTATTTGGTACAACACTCATCCTGTTTGGCTAAAAGCTATGCTATCTTACTGCTGATAGTAATAACTGTATTGTATACTGAGATTTGTAATATATAGGCGGAGCAGTTGTTGATCTCTTGGCTGTACATGTAAGCACCTGAGTTCTGAGTGATCAACATCGTCAAACTTGAACAATACTGCATCTGAGAAGTTTATCTTGCTCTGAAAAGCATTGAGCATTCAGGGAGTGTGCTACACGTAGAAGGAAGGTTAGGAAAGGGTGCTGCGTTAAATGCAATCCACATACCTTGTGGGTCAGAGTGTGTAAACAGCTGGATCTCTTTGTCCTTGCTATACTCGATCAAGTCCTGAACATGCAAATTAAAAATAAACATACATGTACTAAATTTTGAGCATTTTGATCACCTAAATTGTTTAACTCAAGTCTTAACGACAACTGCAAAAACAGATATCCTTTCCAACAAAAAGGAATACTTTTTTTTATAAATGCTCGAAATTATGTATATGAGCATTTGGAAGTCTGATCAAAGTGACTATTAGCTTTCCCAAGTTACTATTATAACCCAGTTCTCACTCTCTAACTCCCCTTTTCCCATTCTCCAATAATCATGTTCTTCTCCCAGCTCAGATAGCTTTTCAACTTTTAGACAGTTTAAAACCCCCAAAAAGATGTTGGTGGGATAATAGTAAAAAAATTTAAGGGTATCATTTTCAAAACTGTAGACAGCATGTTTTAGGGCATCATTTTCTGCAATTTGATTGGACATAAATGAAGCAGTACTGGTATGTAATGTTAACTTGTTACTGGCCACCATTTAGTTTTTGGAAAATGTTCTGAACAAAATGTTTCAAAACTAAAATTGAACAAGAACAGCAATTATATTTCCCATCTGTATCATCTTCCTATAAAAACAAAATTCAATGTCTACCAAATAAGGCAAAACCTTTTCCCTATTTTAGTTCATGGTTTAAGCTTATTACTTTTCAAACTCTCTCTTCTCCTCTCAACTTTTCTAGCCGAGCCCCCTATCATCAAGGTAAGTTTTTATTAGTCACCCTTGTTCCTCCCGAAGCCCTCTCTTCCGAGTCACCTGATAAGCAAATAATGAACTTCACCTTGGGCATCACACAGCAGGAGACAAGGTTCACTTGATTGATTTCTGGTTTGACCTAAAACCAAAGGATAACATAACATTAACCTGAATGTGCAACTAAAACAATTCATGTGGTAAATTTCGCATTAGGGATAAAACTGATTTATAAAAGGTTGTCATGACTAAAAATACTTTAAAAACATTATTTTATAGTTTTAAAAATACTTTAATCTTCACGAGTCAGTTAAAAACTAAGTAAATGAAATTTGGACAAAAGTGAGCAGAGCAAATTTATATAATAACACGTAATATTGACTATTAACAGTATTTATTACTGTTAGTGTTTTGTTTATTATTTTGTATAATTATTTAATGTATTTATCTGTCTATTTTAAGCTCAATATAATTACTTTAATAAACTTGTACTCAAACAACCCAAGTTAGGTTTTAAGCATTTTCCACACTATGTTTGTGACATCAAGTAAACAATATTAATAGTGTATGCAAGAACTTTTTCTGAAACTATCCCTAAGAAGTCACATAGCAAAAGAAGTGAAAAGCACATGACTGTATATTCTGTTACAAATTATCTTTCAAAAACTCCTAGTACATTATTTTATTAAAATAATGTAGGTTGAAAAACCTCTCTTATCAAGTGGCATGCCAAATACAACAGATATAGCTAGGTATTGGAATACCAAAACAATCTATTTATAAGTGACCTCAGAGCACAGCCTATAGGCAGTTGAATTAACCTGAAAATATTTTATATTTACTAACACAAACTGACAACTACACCAACCCTGGCCCAGTTGTAAAGCTGCTCCAGAGTTTCCTTGTCCAAGTCGCAGATACCAAGTCTCTCGACGTAGCCACAGTCAAACAGGAGTTCCAATTCCTGAAAGTTTAGTTGTTAATGGTACAACTTTATTAATCACACAGGCCTATCAAACAAACTGCCTTTCCATTAGCTACTAGTAACATAAAGCATAGATCTATGTGGATCTCGCATTAATTTGTGTAACACTTATAAAATCTAATATGTACAAGCAAGGGATTAATAGCTGCTCTACAATGTAAATTAAAACTAACAATTTGTAGACAGCAAGAAAGTACTAATTTTATAAAATGCCTGTAAAGTTAACTAAGTACTGCACTAATTAACTAACTTAGACTTAAGACTTATAGACTTAAATAGTTCAACCTAAACTAGCTGTTAAGCTAATGCCAGGTACATCATATAATAATAATTATCATATACACAAGTCACTAGATAATGGCAACGGAGCTCTCTGATTGGCTCCTGCACAACTAGGATCTCAGCTCATATCCTCTGTGTAGCGAAATTCAAGATGGCGGCGAGGCTTGCCGAGCTGACAAAGGAAGAAATTGTGGCTTTACTCAAAAAATGCCACACCAGAAAACACCAAAAAAGCAACTACTAGCGATACAAAGAAAGCTACAAAATTAGGAATGAAAGTTTTCAGAGATAAACAACGTTTTAACACACAATTCAAACAGTTTAGCTTACATGTCGAGTGTCTTCTGTCCTGATCGCCAAGTATCGCTGTTTCTTTCCTTGAACAACAACTTCCCTTCCACGGCTTCATTTCATAGTCCCATCCAAATCAACTCAACTTCATTTGAGCAAAATTTGATTGTCGCTCTCTCTCTTAAAAATGGATGTGATTTCCAACACTCCAACAGCATGCACATGGCATGATTTCCGAAAACTTCACAAGCTGTTCTTTCAATTTCTATTTCAAGTAAACTGGCTGCAACTGCCCTCACAGAACTATTTCAAGGTATAAATAAGTTAAACAACAGTTTTGTCCGGTCACCTTTAACAGAAATTGTTGAGAATCGCCAATTTTTATGAAATCTTCAAAGCTCGCTTGTAGAGCAGCCATCTTTGTGCTAACTGTAAGTTTCATGCATAAATTGAGCGTGGAAATGAGGCAGCCAACAGTGAGCGCATGTCCATTACTGTTGTTACGTTGGGAGAAATTAAAAGAGATCAAACTCAAAGTATCATTCAACTATTGAAAAGAATGTTGATTGATGATTGGTATATAATAAAACAATTATTCCACTCGCTTTCGTCGAAATGAGTTGATAGCCAACTCGGCACTCCGCACCTCGCTGGCTATCAGCTCATGTACGACTCAAGCTCGTGAAATAATTGTTAATTATATGACTGTATTGCACTTCTGACTGGTACTTACAGTCCAGAATTTCTTGAGGTTTGCCAGTTTCAGTAGTGGCTTGGGGCTTTCAGGAAGGGCAAGAAACAAGGTTTCTATGGAGTTGACTCCCAGTTCACACATTGCTTTTGATAAAAAGTACAATACCTGTTATAAGTTCTATAGCTACGGTATATACATATTTCATAACAAATATTAGGGACCATAAACACAGTTATTACATGTACCGGTGATTATTTTATAAAGTAAATGAGTTTTGTCACTGTCAACATGGAGGAAGCCTAAAAAAGGCTATGAGTACACTGTACATTACTCCACAGAAGTATTTAAGCTAATCGGCAAAATGACAGAATGATACAATCAGCCATTGACTCACAGAAACAATTACAAGATTGTAAACAAAGTTGAAGTTTGTGTAGTGGTTAACACATGTAAATTAATTTTGTAACTTACATAATATCACAACAACATATAATCACTTTTCACTGGCCTGAGAGGTACATAAATGTTGTAATTGTTGTTGCTAACAAAAACTGCAGACTTATACATACTGATACTAGGCCATTTGGGTTTGAAAAAGATTCAAGACTTTGAATTGTATTGTCCTGGGGCATTTTCCCAGGGGATGATGTGGGGTGCAATGGGGAGAAGGCTACATATAACAATTCACATCATTATAGTAGGGCGGGCACTAAGTTCAAACCTACATGTGTAGTATTGTAGAAGAACTGGGGGGTACTTACAAAAATGTTCAGGAAATGGGACAGAGAATATTTCTAACGGCTTTGTAACTGTCAGACTGACATGATTGCATAAATTATATCCAAAATCAAGTTGTCAGTGGGAACCAGTGCTCAGGAAGCATGGGGTGATAAATGGTAATAATAATATAAAAATAATAACAATAATAATAAAAATAATAATAATAATAATATACTGTATTAATGTCTCAAAACTTCTCGCTTGGTACACGTGCCTTGCTAATCAGAGAGATAAGTGTGTACTTGCAGTACAACAAACTGCTTACAACTGTTAAAAATGCATGTATATCTTCAACATAACAGAAGGCATTGAACAAGACTCCCCACCCCTCCCCCTCACACAATTACCGGTACACCTTGTTTGTTTCTTGGTCTTCTGTATTTTCAACAATCATGGACAAAAAAACAATTTCAGATGAGACACGTTTTTTCATAACTAATTTTGAACTGCGTGAATTGTCTAATTACTCGGGCCGAAGGCCGCGAGTTATAGTTCCAGCTCTGCCTCTTCTTTTTATCCGTGTCGCGATGTTTTGCGCATGCGTGACCGCGAGATCAGTTTGAGCCTGGTGACTAAAGTAAACATATTATTATGGTATATCTATTGCACCATCAGATTTAATTTGGTCGCTGCGACTGGAGTTGGAAGATATCCGAACAGGTTGGAAAT
>JAOBRG010160654.1:0-18365 GCA_027574985.1 Umimayanthus nakama | reverse complement strand
CAAAGATGTTATAACATTAACTTCAGGTAAGGCTTAATCTTGGAGCATTGATTTTCTATCCTAAAGCACTTGTTGTCACAAAGTTTTTTTTATATGGTAAGTCGTATCTGTCTGCGGTAACGCTTGTGGTAACGCTTGCGGTAACGCTTGCGGTAATGGCGGCGTAAACGCGTTTATCTAAACACAGATCTGTGTAAACGAAACTTCGTTTACGTCAACACAATATGGCGGTAACGAAATTTCGTTAACGCTTCATTCAGTTTTGGACAGCCTGGACTCCTCCAGCGTTGGTTGGAGAGTTCTTAGCAACAAATTTGTAGCCAGGGAGAGAAATATTAGCACTGCTGCTATTATCAACTTAGTTACTTTCCAGAATTGCAATAATATCTGGAGTTTTTTCACATGTTGTTAAGATGTCATTTAGGGCATTACTATTTTTGCCGAGACTCTGCATGTTACTGTGAAAAAGAGAAATTCCGGGACTTTTTCCAGATCGTTCAAAATTTTTACTAGTTCGTTTTAGGTCTAAGTTTTTAGATTCAAAACTGAAGTTACCGAAATTGTCTGCATATCGGTCTTCTGTTTTGTTTGGACTCGCAATGACATCAGCAAATAGATCTTTTGACTGAAGCATTGATCTGCTTTGAAAAACCAATGTTCCCAATTCCCTAAGCAGATCCATATCTGTTAAACAATAGAGTGGAAGTTTGCGCATTATTTCATTGGTTCTGAATACAAGTAGTTTAATGAAGTTTTGTATAGTATCTTAGATCAGTGGCTCATTAGGTATGGAAATAATGCAGAGTGGTATCTGAGCACAATATGAAATCCCCACGAGTTTTAGGGAACATAATTATTGTTTTAGAGTTAGGAAAATATTCCAGTCTCAATAACCTACGCATTAACAACCGTTCACTTGTAAATAAACTTAGCTTTGGAGGACGCCAATGCTCCTTGCAATTGGTGATGTTGTGACAGATTTCTCAAACTTTTGCAGATCTTCCATTGAATCAAATGTGAACGCCTTACCATTGTCATTAGCCCTCAAATAAATTCTGCCATTATTCGTCCAAATGTATTTCCATTGGAGCCTCTTCTTAACTCTGTTGACCTTGCCAAATAACCACTTCCTTTGGGCAGTCAGTGACTCTGAGATGTAGATCTTCTTGTCTCCTTGGCGTCGGTGGAGATCTGAAAGGGAGGGGAGCTGGGAGACCTTCTTTCCCCCCACCTTTCACCTGTTGCTGTAGAATTCGTTCTTGATGTCCCTTCTCGTAAACTTGACTATGATTTTGCTATCCCACTTTTTGTCAAACATTGGCAGTGAATGGGCAGTGGAGATGTCATGTTCTTCAATTTCCATTCCCATTTCCTGTCCAATAGCATGCACTAAGTTGTCGCAGACTGACCAGTTGTTGGTTGAAGCCCAGAGATTTCTACACAGTCGCGCTGTAAATACTGAGCTATCTCATCAATCTCACCCTTTGACTTATTGATATTATTTTTTCTTCATCTGTTCTACGTCCTGCTTAACAGTTTTGATCTCCGAAGCGGTGTTGCCGGCTTTGCCTTTTGTGCTCTGAAGTTGTTCCTGTAGTTGGTCGAATTTCGCCAAGAGAAAGCTGCCTTGATCGGTTCTAATTCCTTCGTTATTAGTTCCTTTACTTTTTCTAGAGTAAAAATCGTTAACAGATTGACGCAAAACAAACAAATATGAGCTACTGTATGATAGTTCAAAAGATTTTTTTTTTCCAACTTTATTTAACTTTGTTGAATCTTAACTTAACACTTTACATTTTCACACTTTAACCCTGCGCCACTTTTTAGAAAACTTTTCAGAAGCGTGAGAGGTATAAGCAATATATTTCTCAGTTTCAATTGTGTTTTTGAGCCGTTCAAGAAAGGCTTCAAAATCCAAAGGAGCATTGCTTGTAACGTTGCAGTAAATATGGTATTTTGCTATTAGAATTATATGATTTAGAGTAATTTCGATTCTGTTATTCCGAATAATTCCGTACAGTATTTCAGTGTTTGAAAAGCGTGTCAGAGGTTCAAAAGTATACCATTTGTAAAATTGATTCCAAAATTCAGTTGTGGAAGAACAGGTGATAAACATGTGTTCTATTGTTTGTGTGGTGTCATTGCATATCGGACAACTACTGGAATCGTGTATATTCATTCTGTACAAGTGTAAGTTAGTTGGAAGTACTGTATATTGTGGAGTATTTTGAATTGAAAAATGGACAGTTTTGTTTCATGTGTGACCACAAATGGTAAAAGGTAGTAGAGCGAAAGTTCTGACTCATTTATTCCGTATTTTAAGAAACGGCCTTGTGATGTAGGAAAGTTGGAGTGTTTACTAAGAAGAATTTTGTAGACTTTTCTGCAGGAAATCGAGCGTGTTGAAAGGGAGGTTTTTGAGGTGTGTCGTTGGTTCCGTGGGGCGTTGTTTAAACGTAGCTCTTTTTTCCATGTGTTGGGGGTCGCACTGATTAAGGAGTAGTATTGCAGAAAATTGGTTCGAATGTTGAAGCTGCGATGTAATTCCTCAAAAGCCAAAAAGGAGTGGCCACTATTGTTCAAAAGGTCATTTATTCTGATTACACTGGTCAGCGTTGTACCAAGAGTGAAAGTAAATTGGTTTAGAGTTGACTGAGATAGCTTTGTTATTCCAGATAATTTCTTCTGTTATGTCTCTGGCTTCTGACGAACTGTCCCTAACTTCTTGCCATGAAGACAAGGCGGCTCTGTAAAATTGAGGGCAGTCATCCAGATTCATCAGTTTATAATCTTGATTACACTTAAAAATCAGGTTGCTCCCAAACCTTTTTAGAAAGTACAGTGGAATTATTTTCCAGTCTGCATTTGAAGGAGAGAAGAACCTCTTTACCCAGGTGGCTTTGATTGCCATGTTGAAAAGACCAAAGTCGATCACTTTGAGGCCACCTTTCGATTTGCAGGAAATAATCCTGGCTCAGGCGGGCAAGAAAGCACAGAGCTTACAAAGATAAGTTTCAAAAGCGCTAATGACTTAACTATCTGTATTTTCCGAAGCAATGACAGATCTCTGGTCCTCCACATGTTCAACAATTGTTTGGTAGAGTCTAGTTTTTGGTAAAAGTTTTTCACATTTGCAACTTCCGAGTTGTAGGAGAAGTGGGCACCAAGCCCATACACTGTTGCTTCGGATATCCGAAAATCTAATACTTGTTCTTTAGAGTTTCTTAAAGGTCCAAGCCATAGTGCTTCTGATTTGGATGGATTTAAAGTAAGACCAGAGTATTTTGAGAAAAGTAGTAAAAGGTCTTTAAGCTTTTGTGCAGAAAAGATATCAGCTACAAAAACTGTGGTATCGTTGGCATGCTGCGACAATTTAATCTCTCTGGAGTCAACGTCTATACCTTTTATATCTTTTGCTTTTCTTATTGCATTTCCTAGAAGTTCAATTGCTAAAACAAACAACAACCCAGATAAAGGGCAGCCTTGGCGGACACCACGGCTAAGTTGGAAGGACGGAGAAGCAAAGCCATTGTTTACTACACAGGCTGACACGTTGCAGTAAAAAACTTTTACCCAAAGATGCAGGGCTGTCAAATTTGGATGCGTATGCCATTGACGCCATATGCAAATACACCCCAGTCACTGCCCCAGCACTATCTGGGATAGCACTACTTTATACAGCACTTATAATTATATGAAAGCCAGAATTTAGGATTCATTCTTTTGTTTTTGAGCTTTCTACACACTTGCAAAGTTGGAAGATAAGCTTGGTTTTCTTCTCTGAACAAATTCAAGCAGACTTTACCAGTTCTAACTTTTCCAAAACTTATTGCTGTTCAGGCAAAAACGATAAGAAATCCATTGTGTAAGCAGATCAGTTTGGTTTTCATGTGAAAAAGTGACCATTTTTTAGCAAAAAGAATATAGAATGTATAAATGATTCTGAGTGGTCAACACTTTATTCATTGTTTTTGATAAGCAGCAATGAGAATGCACTTTAGAATTAATTCAGTACCAGATTCCTGGTGCAAAGCAATGCAAAGTTGCAGGCCTAGACATTCAGAATTTTTTTTACCGCAAGACGTCGGTGAAAGACTCATCCATGCTTTCATTACTTCAAAGCTGGACTCTTGCAACTCGATCTTATATGGGTTACCATCTTGTGATCTGGACAAAATACAACATGTTCAGAATGCGGCTGCAAGATTGATTACCATGGCCAAAAAATCTGATCACATTACTCCTATCCTGTTCAAGCTCCACTGGCTTCCTATTTAAGATCAAATCACCTTCAAACCTGCTTCTTATCACCTTTAAAGCTCTGCATGACCAAGCACCAACATACATCAGTGAACTCTTAAACATTTACCAACCGTCCCGCTCTCTTAGATCTAGCTCGCTCAAATACTTGTCTGTTCCCAAATGCAACACTGTATCTTATGGCCATAGAGCATTCTCCGTTGCTTCTGCTAAACTCTGGAACTCTCTGCCTTATGACCTTAGATTTATTGAAAAAACCAACACATTTAAAACTAGTCTCAAAACCTTTCTTTTTAAGAAAACTTTTAAATTACAATAGTTAGTTGTTTATCATAGTTACAATTTAGTTTATTGTGTTTCATTTTGTTGTTTTAGTATATAATTTTCCCAAAATTTTTATGTGTAAGAGTATCGAGCACTGAGGATTCTCTGAATTGTCTTATTATTATTTATTATATTAGACATAATCTTTGACAAGTTGTTTGTTTCTTAACCTTTCTTACGATGTTTTGGACAGTGAATTACCATGAAATTGTATAATAAAGCACTACAAAGATAACTATCACAAGTTAAAAATGAGTTTATCACAAGCTTGTACCATTTTATTGCTTCATAAGGATTTTTGTAAGAACTATGCTTGATTGTGTGGAAACTGGCGAATTATGTGATCTGATTTTGGTCAATTATCACGCCCTGGCACAATGTCAGAGACCATCTAACATGGACAGTTGAATATGCTGAAACTAAATAAAAGGCAACATCTTTATGACTTTTTGAAGCCTGAAGTGTAGTAATTTCTTATTTGTTTCTGTATTCACAAAGATAAGAATTGCACTGAATTCACTTGAATAAGCACCACAGTACACCACAGTGTGTTTCTAGTGTGGTGCTTATTCCAGGGTGATGCTTATTGGGAGGGCAGATTTCAGGTATCAAAACAAAAGGATGTACTGTACTTTACAGCCCTGATTTCATTAGCAAGTTTCATTAAACTGGGAGTTGTTCAACTTTCTGTTTTTGCATTGTTTAGCAAATTACTTCATCTGTCAAGTGAGTACAAAAGGTTCTGTGAATAATATACATCTCAATTTCAGAAACAAACTTTGTGACAAAAACATGTGCACTATACACAGGTAAACTAAATACAGTATCTTATGACCAAAATACAGTGTACAAGTTTGAATAGGCACCACACTGGTACTGCAGCACTTATTTGAGGGTGACGCTTAGTTAGGATTAACTTTTCTGCTCCTTGTGCAGCACTTAGAACTGTGTGGTGCTACTTTGGGGGCATTACTTATTCAAGTTAATTCGGTATACATAAAATATATATGTAATTTTTATTCATAGTTTTTATTTCAGAGCAGCACATACTGTAGACAAGCACTAAAGAAAACAACAAAGTTTTTAACTTAAAAAACTAGTACTGATAGTTAGCAATACACCGTAGTTGATCTAAAGGATAGGAATCTCTAAATAACAAAAATGTTCAAACACTTTTATCTTTAGTACATTTAATATCTAATTCGATAAGTTGTAAATACTCTGACTGGGGTCAGTATACACTTCAGTTTTACTATTAAAGTATTTACTGTTATTGTTATATAACAATAGTGAAAAAGGCTTGCTCTAAATGGTTTGCTTCCATAATCTGAACCAGTTTGATGTGACAATGTGTAGGCTACATTGATATATTTTGGAAATAGATGAATTATCCCCCTACAGAATCTTTGCCTGAGATTATAACTTGTGTTCTTTTGTCTGTAGAGCACTTCATCACTGGAAAGCAACCTTGAAGGGCTTGCAAATGTCCTGGAAGCAGATCTCTCCAACTATAAGGAAAGAATTCTCAAAATCATTTGCACTTGGTAAGACAAAATAAGGCAAGCAGTTTCAGAAAGGAAAATTATTTGATCTATAGGCTATTTGTTGTAACTTTTCAGTTCCAAACATGGTACCTGCAATTTAGTTTCCTTAATTGTTTCTGATCTTGAAATACTTTGAATTCCTATTTTTAACACAGTAGAAGAAATTGAAGAAGAAATACAGTAAATTGAATGTAGATAAAATAATTTATGGTTTGTGCTGAAAATGTGTAGCTGATTATTGCTAGCTTACTGTGGGCATTTTATAACATTTGTGTTAAAGAAAACACTCAGGAAGAAAAAGAAAGTGATTGACTTTTCTTGTGTCTAAAAAATGGTAGTTTGTCAAAAATTAATCTTTAAAATGCATGTTTACAAGTGTATCTACAATATATTTTGAACTTTATAATCTGTTTACAATGATCTGCAAGGCACCCTGTGGTAGCTGATTAATTAACACAATGACTTTGCAAGCAATTCTTGACCATTCTCCTGTGTTTTTGTCCCATGGCAAAAAATATCCAGTTTAAATCTGCATGTACCAATCCCAATACAGGCGTGCATACATTTAGTGTTGTGTTGTTAACAAAACACTTTCATTGTCTGAGATTACCCAGGTTGTGTGTTATTGATTCAGTGAAGCATATACAGTAGCTAGCATTTTATTACACACAATATGTACTCCAGAAGTCAGGGGATCAAGAAATTGTGTATTAGTTTCTGTCACATTTGCTGCCAAACCTCTGAAGGTTATTTTATTTCAAATAAAAAATAATAATAAGCTACATTGGTCAACTAATCCAACACAGTTGTTTTAGTACTCTATAGTTCTTCCAGTGGCAGGGAAGCATTTATTAACTGAAAAAATCTTGATCTTTAATTGACAGACAACTCTTGATTTAACCAGATCTTTCAGGGTAAATAGAAAAAGGTCAGAGTTATCGAGAGTTTCAGTTACTGGGAGTTGAGAACAGATGACTGGAAATAAAGAAAAAAATTAACGATAACCCTACAGTGCTTACTTCTGATTTTACAATGTTGTTTTAATTTAATTTAGTTACAGTTTCTGTATCTACCTACATAATGAAATGTTTCTATTGCTATTCTTAATAATTTTCTTATAATGAAAATTAGTGTCTATGAAATCTTGTACACTTATTTTCATACAGTGGACAGTTCCAGAATCAAGCAATATTGACAAGTATGCGGTTTCTGTAAAAAATGATGGTAAAATTGTTGGACTTTTAATGAAAAGCAAATCGGGCTGTTTTGCAATGACAGTTTTTTTATTTTTTGTGTTGTTTTGAAAAGCTGATCAAGAGCTAGCGGTCTGTACAGCTACTTACAAGCCTGAAATTGACCAATCACAGCATGCAAAATCAGTCAGCCATATAATAAAAATGAATACATACATGAATATGAGTACATGTAAGTGGGCACTGTACATGTACTAAGCTGTTCAACTCCTCCCTAGTGCTACTAACCTGCCAGAGAAGGTGACAGTGTATAGCACTCTAGTGGGACTCCTCAATGGAAAGAACTACAACTGTGGAGAGGAGGTAACTAAGCTGGCTGACCACAATTGTGATGATGCTAATACTCAGGGTTTGAAATACTGTATGTCCAAACTGCACAAAGTATGCCAAAACTGCACCAAGCTGTTAGGAAAATGTAAACAATCAACCTGGGCAAATAATTGTTCCAAGCTTTTTTTGGGACAACATCTTTACATCCTTGGTAAAAGAAAACATTAAAGGGGTACTCCAGTGACCAAAGTCACTTTTTCGGAAATTAACAAAAGATTGGCTGAAAAACGAATTTGGCACTCATTTTGTTCAAAAAAGTTTAGAAATATATATATCATTATGAATGTCAAAACAAGAATGCGTTATTCTTACTTTCTATAAATAAAGTTACAGGTTGCAGTTACAGCAAAGTTTATAGTAGTTTGAAGAATTCAGACAATGAGGCATACTGATTCAAAAGAACTGTTAGGTACTCAGCTCTAAGAGTTCTTTCCTCGAAATTATTTGATCTTTATATATTAGTTCTGCATGGACTTCAGTCACCTCACTCTTCTTCGGTACAGCCATTTTGAACTGACCTGTAGACTATGGAGTTTTTGTTAACAAACTTTACGTTTTCTGAAGCGGCATCTAAATCAAGATAAAAAGTATCATTTCCAGTCTTAACCTTAAAAAATTAACTGGTTACATTTCACATTTGCATATTGATTCAGAACAAGTAAACAAGCGCCTATTGCCTACCAGCTTGAAGGAACTCCATACTAGCCAATTCACTTGTCTTTGCAGACACAAAGCTGACTGGTCACAGCTAGAACTATCTACTAGCTGACTTGACTAGACCAGGAGCTGGTTCGAACATATATTATGGTTTGACTTTCAACTTATTTATTTTTTACGGTAATAAATAGATATATCTAAATTGGCTGCCCATGAAGCGCAAGTTTACTTCAAGTTCAACAGAAAAGATTCTTCCAAGTTTCCTGCTCGAGAAGCTCAAAGCAGAAGCAAATTTTTTCCAAAGATTACGACACTGGTGGAGCTTTTCTATGTCACTGGTAGAACTTTTTTATTGGAAATCTTCGGAAACGCTGGGTTTTGCTTATTTTCGCACATTTTTAAAATTGTTTGGACAAAATGAGTGGCAAATTTGTTTTTCTTTAGCCAGTTTTATGTTAATTTCTGAAAAGTGACTTTGGCCATTGGAGTACCCCTTTAAACATATTAAGCTGTTTAATATAGTGATAGATCTATGCTGCACATCGGTAGTCAACTAGTTGATTACAATCATTAAATGAAAACACTGATTAATGTTCACATACTCTCAAGTCTGCTTTCAATGGGTCCAAGCAAAATATATGTTTTTTCCTCAACCAAGATCAAGGCAAACACTTTTGGATGTTACATGTACATACTTTTGGTTATTAAATAGAAAATTGTAGTAATTGTACAAAGTTCATCCCTTGTTTTTGAAGTGTGTTCTGGACAGCAGAATTCCGGCATAACAAGTAGTTAGCATGCAGTTATCTTGGGGGTCTGTTTCTTGATTGGCTTCTTGCTTCTTGAATAACACTTTTTGTGCATGTTGATTTAATACAGCGTTAATCTCTTTAACTTAGTTCTGCTTATAATAATTTCAGTTTCTTGACATGATGATGGACAATCTAAGAGATGTCTTAATGGCTTATCAGTTTGAGAGAGCACGACTTATGGTAAATATTTTTGATTATATGTTTTACTACTTGTTACAAAATACAGTGTACTTCTAAGAACTAATTAAGTGTCTTGAATATGTGGAAGAATTTTGGATCAGGGGCAAGCTCCTAAAGTTGACAGAACAGTCATCGATCAAGCATCAATACATCATATGCTGATATCCAATGTTCTTTACTTTGTTTGTTTGTTTGTGATTGACAGCTGTCAAACTTCAGAGATACTTTAATATTTAAAAAAAGGCACTAACTAAGGAAACTGTTCACTTTTCAGTTTTTAAGTGCAGTTTGGTTTTTATCTAGGTTTTATGAACTAGGATTACAAAGTTTCAGATTGTTGAACATTCTTACAGTTTAATACAGTTTTAATTGTTTGTTGGCAGGATCATGATAAAGGAAACACAATTGTTGTTTGTTTTATTCCAGAATTGGTGTATACTTTTAATTTTAAAAAAATTAATTGGGAGCCATTTCAATATTTTGTGTTGTAACTATGAACCTTTTTGGCATTTTGAAAGTCTTCAAACACATTAGTTAGGAGGCTTTTGTGCCAAAGATGCATACACTTTAGTGCCTACAATCTGTAAAAGTTATTTACTGTGAGAACATCTAACAGGTTTAGCAAAGGGAAGGCACTATCTGACAATGTTTGTGCTAAAACATAATTATGGGTACTTTCACTTGCTAGAATAGTGTACAGTGTTCTCCCCAGGATTTTACCAAGACCAAGGGCTGGTTGCTACTTAATCCAAAATGGACAGTAGGGCTGCAGGGAGGCGGGACCGATGTATTCCCAGACTTTTAAGTTTTAAGTTCTATTTTTGCAATGATTAAACTTGCTTTAAACCATACTGCTGTTTTTGTTAAGTAAAATTAGTTGAAATACCAATCACCTTACAGGATGCAAAAAGGTAGGATTCAAAGGTAAATATTTAGAGAAGAGTTTTAGAAAAGGCTGGCCTGTTTTCAGTAACATTTGGTATTTGACAATTGAGTATTTGCCCAAGGCAAAGCAGTGTTATCACTAAGCCAAGGGGCAGGATTTTAAGCCAAACGGCCAGTATTTTATGTCAACTGGCCCGTTTGATTTAATATTTAATCCAAATCCAAGGCTGTTTGAACAATGTAAAATAATGTACTCTTCAAATCAGAAGTGTCGTCCAATGTAAAATAATCTTAATTATAGCTATGAGAACGGGGTGTCACTAGTGCAAAACAAACAGACATGTGGAAAATCCCACTCAACATTTAGATGGCAAAAAGTTTAGTATTAGTTTTATTTGGTAGTTGATTTGTGCTTCAAACATGGTTGACAGATTCATGAACTATAACTTAATAACATGTATTAATAACTTTTTTAAATTATTCTGGCCTTGCCAATCTTGATTGCATACTTTGTTGTTCCTTCAGGTTCGTTTCATTGCTGACCTTGTCAACTGTAGGGTAGTTTTGCCAAGCTCACTTCTGGAACTTTTTGAAAAGTTTCTAGCAGCTACAATGGAAAATGGCACACCCCAGGTAGGGAAGTTATAAACACCTACCTTCAGTATACTTTGGCTCCATGTACATACTCTTCATGTATGTGTGTGTGAACAGTCTTCTATTTTACATGACAGCACTGTACGTACTTGTGTGATCATCTAGGATGCAGGTTACAGTTCCAGCTGGTTTCATTCATTCATTTTTTTAGTTTTATTTTTATTCCTTTACAGTTGTTTTACATATCTAGTTGTCAGGCTGACAGAAAGCCCCATTTAGAATCAATTTTTTTTACAAGCATTGTTTTTGCAGCAATGTAATGTTCTATTTTAAATTTTGTTTTAATGAGCAAAGCAAACTAATTAAATTTTGGAAAATTGTTTTGCTTTTGAGAGTTCCATATGAAATATTTTCCAAGAACTATCAGGGCCTCCCGCACGATACTGGTACTCATTTGAAAACCTCACTTTCATGGGTACTTAAACAGTCATAACTCAATCAATTTTAAATGAAATTTTTTCCTCTTTTCAGGGTTTGTGTAATCTTACAAGTTTTAACAGGGACTGGTCATTATTTATGATATGTACCGGGTCGGGAAAACAGATCCCAAGCAACAAAACTTTTTGTCATTATTTGCATGGGCTATGAAAATTATTTAGCCCTAAATGTACGGGTCAAAAAAAGTTTCCTTTTGTAGACACCAGTCTTGTTGGAAAACTTCATTTCAGACATTAAATACATGTAGAAACATACACGCTCGATGTAGTGTTCACAAAAATGTTACATGTTGGCAGCAATCATGGTTTTTTGGTGTCTGCTTCAATTTGGTCTTGTCAGCTTACATAAAATTATCTCCAGTTCACTTTTGTTTCACTGTGCTGTCATTTAAAAATGGATCTGTCTTCAAGAAACAAACAAAACTTATATACATGCCTTTTTAAAAATCAAAGTTTGTGCAAACTGCAAAAGATTACAAACGTTGGAATCAAACTCTGCACAGTACAGCGTGCCCATTGGTGTGTGGTAAATAACACAAAATAATATCTTCTTGACATGCATATGGTGTGTATTCTGAGCAGAAATTAGGTAAAAAATCTAATTTCAAAAGCGATGCTGAGCATTTTTAAAAAAATTCAATGTCTTTGAAAAAAAAAACTATCACGGAAATATTATAAACTGTGCCTGCAAATATGTAAATCATTAAAATACCATTTTGTTTTCTCAGTGTAGTTTTTGACAGATTTGTTTTCTCTCTCATTCTGTCCAGAGCTTTGTCACAAGTTGCTTTGCAGAGCTTGCAAATAGGCCAGCATTCTTTAATTTCAGCTAGCTACTGAAGTTTCCCTTCGGCGTTGCATTTTGCAAAAACTCCATGTCAGGAGCGGTTGCTGATTTCATGAAGTTTTCACCACTTCAAAGTTGGCCTTCTCATTCATGACCATGATGACAGTGTCCCATGTCTGATTTGATATCCTTTCCTCTTTGTGCTTCTTACTCTTTTCGGCATTATCATCCTTCACTCATTTGTTTTCGTTTGTTTTCAGCTGCATTGATTTTGAATATGTAAAGTGCTGATAACCCGTTTTTTTGTTTTACATCATTACGCACTTGTTTAAGGCAGTCAGTTGTACTGTCAAATTCTCTTAGAGTTCTTTTGCCCATCTTTCAAGAGTTGTCTAATTTCCCACAAATAGCTTGTTTGTGCCCTTTTTTATATCTGTTTTGTTTTCCATGATATCCTGCGGATACTTTCAAAACAACTTCCAGGGTTCTGTGTTTTTGTTTTCTGAAAACGTTTCTGCAATCCTTTCTCTGGTCAAGCTGAAAGCAGCATGTTTCTACCTGATAGAAAAAATATGGTTTCAACTTTTATATATACAGAAGACCGAAACTTTCAAAGTCAATAATTAAAACATTAATAATATTGCATGACATCAATAGAGACCAGACATGCCATAGCTGGCTTGAAATTGACAAGCATTCAGATCAAGACAGGTGCAAACAAACCTCATTCCTTTTACAACTCAATTTTCATCCTTTTTAAAAAATGATTCATATTTTCTGCCTGTTCTATATACTTTCAATAGTTCTGAAATATCACTGCCTGTTTGTGAAGGCTTATCCATTATATTTTTTGAAAAGTTTGTCATTTATCGGCCAACCGGTAGCCCGTCAGCTTATTGGCTTTTTTGGACAACTAATTCTTCATGTTCACAGTTTTTGTTTTGTCTTTTGTATAAGAACGGTTAATATTGTCTCAAAAAAATAGGAGACGGAGTGTGTTGGTAGTGCAGTTAAATAGATGAAAAGATTACTAGTTTTTAAGCAGCTGGTCATGAAAAAAAATTGCATTCTTGGACAGGTGTCAAAGTTTTTTTTTGCTCAACAGAACGGTCAATGAATTTTTTTTTTTAATTTGTAGACTGTTTTCCTGACCCGGTAGATTCCATAAATAATGACTGGTCCCTAAATTGGCCAAATAATAATGCCATATAAAAGTTTTGAAAAAAGGATAGACTACTATTTGAACATTTTGTGTCAGACTCGCCTATTTCTCAGCTTCTTGTGTATAGTATTTTTAAAAAAATGCTAAAAGGGCAAAAAACCACAAACCACGCCATCGATTGCCTCAGCACTGCTTGTTTTTAGCCCTAAGCTCTGCCCCCAATACACTGTACATGAATTTCTTGAAAGTTTTAAAGATTCAAGTTATTTTGCACTTTAACTTTATTTACAGTAAGTTGTAGTTTTCCCCAGTCAAGATTTCAATTACCAGGGACATTTTGGCTTGCATTGGTTGAGATTGTTTGTTTTCCTAAGACTTTGATCAAGGGTGTTCAGAAGTTTTGTACAACAACTGAACGAGGAATGCATATTGGCTGAATCGGTCATGCAAAATGTCTAGTCCGTGCCTGTAATCCTCTATGTATCATTCATCTTTGGCTACAGAAAGGGATGAAAAAGCTACAGTTTTTTCCCAATACACTCAATTTTACCTGGTGAGCAAAACAAGCAAGGAGCCACACTCAAAATGCAGCAAATGCTACCAAAAAATACCGAGTCAACTAAGAAATCATTGCTTTTAAAAGCAGCTGGCACTCTATAAAATTATTGTGTCAGTTATTTGAAAAAGATCTGAAATACAAGCAATTATAATTATTTAATACGAATTTGAATTTTAACTTCCAGTATCTTGTACAAGATAGTATTGCAACAAATAATTACATAACTATTCAGGACTGAGTACATGAACCTGATGCAGCCCACTTATCTGGGCTGGCCTGGTTTGCTGAATCCTGACCTGTATTCCAGTTAAGACACATCAAAACCAACTTCATGATTGCCTAAGAACAACTCCATACCATGCCGAACCTCTTCCCATAAAACCCAGTAGCTTTGTCAGTGTGGCTTGTGTAATCAGGTTTTCATTTGCCTCTACTGCAGCTGGAGTCAGTCTGCTCTTTGGTGGCAATTTGAAACCATTAATTTTTAACCACATCAGAAGAGAGTGTGAGGAGTTGGTTAACTGACTACAGGTCAGTTGGCAGTATTTACAACAGACTGTTATCTGATTACTGTATAGTATGTAAATACATGTTATGTTCCTTGCAGGTTCGTTCAGACTGGTTTATCTACACAATACTCACAGCTCTACCATGGGTAAGAACAGGGCTTAAAAATTCTCCACTATTAAATTATTATTAACTTAAGATTTTTAGCAAAATTATGTACTAGACTTCTTCAGTTGGACTATGTTTAGGCTCTCTTAAACATGTAACTTACTTTGCATACATGAAGATGTGTGTCCTGAAGCAGTACCCTGAAGAAAAGAAATGTGAAATGTATCAGTACGCTAACAAACTGTCTGGTATTCACAATCATGTTAAATTCAATATAAAATTGTAAAGCAAACTATTTGCAAAGTATGCAGATTTTCTAGATTGTATAAGGTGTATCATGAATACAATTCTTCGTACTAAGTAAAGTACAAGTGGATTCGAAAATAGAACAACTCAATACTCAGAAGGAGTTGAAGCATAAAAATAGTAGATTTTGTTAACTGTTGTTGCTGCTTGTTGCCGATGATGGAAAGTAGGGCAAATCATGTTCATATCTGAAATATACTTTGAGATTCTCAAACAGCTGAAACCTTGGTTACATTGTATGTCTCTTTTACAATTGAAAGTAAACATGTCATCAGAACTTGTGGAATTTTAATAGACATAATTTATTGATGAAAAAACAGAGTTCAGTCATGCAATGGTTCTGTGCATGCTGGATGCAGCAATGCACAACTGACACGGACTTCAGCCATTTCAAAACATGTTGAAGATGAAAGCCAGAGTGGTAATAGTGAGAATTTTTTTTGAAAAAAATACTTAAACATTATAAATAATTAGATAAAGGCCATAGTTGAAATTTGGGACCGAAGTAGAATGAACATGCCTTGCACTTGCACACATGTACATGTGTCAGATAGCTTGAAACAAATTTTTGTCTTTGGTTTTTATTTTTATTTTGTATTGATCAGAAACACATGTAGTGCAATGAAACGGAATTTTGTTGGAAAGCTTTCAGTGCTTTTTCATACCATGCCTTTAGATGGACCCATAATATTTTTAATAAAGGCCTGTTTGTCCAGACTTAAAATACATGTGTTTCAAACCCAAACTATCATTGTTTCAGATAAACTTAATCATCTGTCCCTTGTTATTTATTTGTCACCTGTCATTAAATTGCAGGTTGGAAAGGAGTTATCTGAGAAACGGGGCTCAGAGTTTGAAAGAATTTTGTCAACTATTGAAGACTATATAAGGTAAGACACAGTCAGTTGCTACTGTACCTACGTGACTGTGCTTACAAAACACTTGGAAGATGACTTTTTAAAAAAATTATTCTACGATGGCGATCATTAAAGCGTGATACAGGGGTTTTGATCAGTAAAGGTTGATGAGGGTACATGTTATTTGCTGTTTACAAGGTTTTACTTGAAGCTACTGTAAGTTATAAGGAAGTCAGTGTTTTTTAAAACCTTTTTTACCATTTTATATGATATTAACTCGGCGAGGTACATAAATGTCAGAACTTGCCATTTTAATACACTTTTTATATTTTTCTTTGTGAGCTAACGAATTGTGAACCATTTTGTGAACTTTTATTCTAGCTTCTATTTTTTGTCTACCACAGCCAACGAAAAAAGACTCATGCAGTAGCTCTTAGAGTTTGGTCAACAGATAATCCCCACCCACAGGAGGAGGTTGGTGATGATGTCGAAACATTATACTTATAAATGGCACATCCACCTATAAACGTATTTAAGGTCATTCCCCTGAAAAATAATCTGCTCGATAGATGTTTTCTCAAACCTTGTCAATACTTTGTCGATCATGAGGGAATCTAAAAGACGTAATAAAAAGGGGTTGCCCGACTTCGTTTGAGAGCTGTAGCTAGTCAAACGTACCAGCCTTAATGCCACATAGCAGTTGTTTGGTCCTTGTTTCGATATAACTCAACCTTGGACTCTCGAGCTGGAAAGGATACAGAAACGTTATGGTTACGTACATAAAGCTAAAAGGTGGTGTTTTTGTGTTATTAAATATATGCATAGAAAAATTACTGCAATCTGATTGGTTAAGAGCCTCCTTATAAATCCCAAACAGTGCAATTACAAATCAGTTTTCATTTCTATTTCAAGTTTCGGTCGATAGATTTTTTTTTTCAAGAATTTCAGACCACTAAACTACCAGTAGAATGAGCACAAAAAAAATATGGGGTCATTCGGCAAAATGGACGTTTTTTGCTCATTACCGAGGGGAGCTTAGGGCGAGTTTTACAAAAGTTGACGTTGAACTCTATAATTTTGTCAAGTAACAGTGAAATCTCTCAAAAATTATTATTTTACCTTGATGCGCAGAAGGGCTGCGCACTGCAAAACAGTGACCTTAACGAAACTGACTTTTTCAAGTTCTTGTAACAAATAACTAGCAAGCACAAAAGTCTTCAGGACTGAATCGAACTTGGATGGCTACTTTAAAGAATTGTTTGCTATAGATTTTGAATCGAAAGTCTTGTTGTGTTGGAAAATGGTTTTTAAAACTGTTTAGTTAAACAATACTAAAACATGTTTTAGCTTGTTATGGGGAATCTGATAGTGTTGAAGCTTAAACAACAGTGATTGGTAGTGCAGCCCAAGGGATAAGGGGCGAACCATTATTTTTATCTTTGAGGGGGGGGATGGACTTTTTCGGTGAGCAGGAATTTTTTTCATGTCCCATAGTGTGCAAGAAATTTTTTTTTGATACATAACACTAACAGACTGCAACATTTTTTTCCCTTGGGAATATGATGCAGGATATTTTTTTTCGTTCACCGGTTGCTGCAGGATTTTTTTTACGTGAACTTTGCTTGCAGGAATTTTTTTTCAAAAAAGCCCATCCCCCCTCCCCTCAAAGATTAAATGGTTCGCCCCTAATGGGAAGATGTTCCTTATATGCATAAAACCTTTGGAGGGGTGGTTAGGGGCATTTTGACAGTGACTGAAGTTTGGTCCACAAGTATCTCTAATGCTCCAAAGAATGGCTTTTTGGCCCCACTCTGTATTTTGCAAAGTACATTCAGTAAAATCACAAATATCCTATTTTCCTGAGGCCCTTTTGAGTGCCGCCCTGCCTATAGTGAACACAGAAAGAGAGCCTTTCTTGTTTACATGTAAATTCATTTCACCCTTTGAACAAGTAGCTGTGGCAATGTACATGATTTGTTATGTGAATAACTTAAACAAATTTTCTTTACAGTATCTGGATTGTCTGTGGGCACAGATAAGGAAACTGAAAGCAAATGATTGGCAGGTAGTTTTACTGCATGTAAATACTGACAGTTGTTTTTACACATTATGTCAAATTAGAATAATAATTTGTGAAACAAGTGTTACCCAGAGCAAGTCTGCCAAACGTACCAAAGGATATGGCTGTGCATGTTTGTTCGGTCCTGTAATCTGCTGGAAATCCTAGAAAGTCCTTTTTCGACTTCCTGGAATAGTCATACATTATACTCGCAGTTAACTGTAGTAATCATGTCAGTTAATGCAAACCTGAACCTAATGCCATTAAATAATGTTAGTAAAACGCATCAGGATTAAAATGAGCATTTCTGGTTGCACCTTTATCAAAATTGCTGGTGCAAATCATGCAAAATCTGAAGCATTGTAAAATCATTTACTACAAATATCCAATATAAAAGTATACTTCTTTCTTACTGACAAGAACCGGAAAAAATACATTTCTCAGTGTCTGGACATTGTCACATAATCACATGTACCGTTGACATCCACTTTAGGAAAAGCACATCAGAAGGCCTTACTTGGCGTTCGATGATGTGTTGGCTGAAGCATTACAGGTGAGTGGGAAGGTTTGGTCATTTGTTTGGTTTGTGACTTGAAATTGCAAGATGTAATCACTCTGCACGTTGCATGTTTCATGCATAATTACACAAACTCAAATATTCCAAATACCTTTAACGATTTTTTC
>JAOBRG010160543.1:3758-18366 GCA_027574985.1 Umimayanthus nakama | reverse complement strand
CGGCAGGATATAAATGCGTGAATAAGAGTCTCCATATTCTCCCTTGAAAGATATTTTCTGATGCGCTTGATGTTGTAAAGGTAATAAAACCCGCTGTTGTATTAAACTGTATGCAGCGATTGTAGTTTTCTTTCCGGTGGTAGGATCTTTAGTTTATAAGTTGATGCCATACATACGTTGTATGTTCAATACCTAACTCCAGATCCTTTTTACAAAATGCTAGTCAAAAGCTTAAAACACTTGAGAATGGTTTATAGGAAGAAATAAAAGTGTCACTGGTAACTTGCAGTCTTACGAGAACATTAGATATTAATAATTTATTTTGCACAGTTTTTGTATGTTTTGTGACGTTGAAATATCTATTACTGATGCAGGGTAGAAACATAATGTGACCTAAGTTTACAAATTCTTTGAAACAAAGTATATTAATATTTTTCATGTTGAAAAAGGTAGTATAGGGCAGGTAGAAAGAGATATGCACAAATGTTTTGTTTTCAACACGAGCAAGTTTTAGGGTGGAAGATCCTTTTATCTAACAACAAAAATAAAAGATGCCGCTCCTCTACTTGTTGTTGTGTGACAGTTCTGGAGATTCTCGGTGCGGTGTGTTTGGTTCCTGGTGGGCACAAGAAGGCTCTGGATGCTACTATGCACTACCAGAAATATGCAGAGGAGAGAACGAGGTTTCAGGTTTGTTACAAGTGCTATCTTATTAAGCTGATCCAGTAACTTGGTTCGAGGGGGGGGGGGGGTTGTTTTATCCCATATAGAGATGTTAATGAGTTGAGAATGAAGCAGAAGCAAAACCATGCAACAAAATGGGAGGTTTGCATGATGACGTCACATACATGTAATACAGCTACTAGTATACCAACTTGCTGAATATAGAGTAATATATACAAGAAGATACCATAGTTGGCTTAATAACGTAGATGTAAGTGAAAGACGAATGTTGATTGCAAGCATTATACAAGAGGAAATGAAAACAACACACTCGCGCACATACACATAAGTGAAAACGAAAATTGGAAAAATCGAGAATAATACTTTGGGTTCTAGTAGGAAAGTATAGTCTTTGCGAATGAAGATGTAGTATTGCTGAATTGTACGTTATTTCCTAATAAGTTAAGAATATAGTTATTTGCTAACTAAGAGAAAATTTTGTTTTTTAAATGAAGTTTATTGTTTAAGTTGCACTTATTCTAGAGTGTTTATGCATACTTTAGAAAGTTCTCACCTGTTTCAAAACGTTTCAGACACTTGTTAATGACCTGGACCGCACAACGGGAGTGTATCGAGATGAATTCAACTTGAAGATCGCTGTAATGTCGTTTATCAATGCGGCTCTTAGATACGGCGCGGGAGCAGTGAGTTTGATTTGCAACAGTTATAGAAAAATGAAACTTTTAAACATAATTTATAGTTTAATAATACTTTTTTGTTGATTTACAACCTGTTTAAAGCCGTGTAAGCAAAGCAAGGAATGATTCGTTGACATTAATACTTAGCATATAATATAACTATTTTTGTAGTTTGAATGAAATGTTAGTGCTAGATATTGTAGTTTGCCAGAAAAATCATAAGCTGCCAAGCTTTTATATATATATCAAAAATTTTGTTTGTTTGTTTTTAGATATGTAATATTTATTTGTTGTTTATTTAAGCGAGAAATGTTTATAAACCTTGTTGCTTTAAACCTGCACTCAATTTTTTGACAATTGTGATATTGTTATGACAATAATAACGTCAATAGTCAATTAAACTCGATGTACATGTATAAAGCCAATTGCCATGTAACTAAAATATTCCGTGGACCAGAGGAAAAAGAGTTAAGCCTAAGTATTATAATAATAATAATAATAATAATAATAATAATAATAATAATAATAATAATAATAAAAATAATAATAAAAATAATAATAATAATAATAATAATAACTTTATCCAAGTGTCCTTTTGATAGCAGTTGCCCACTAAGTAAGGACACCTTAAAATAACTTACAAAATTAATTTTTACATTATTGGATAGTTTGCATGTGCTCCAGTTTTTCACAGCTCTACAATTAACAGACACTTCCTATCCATCACGAAATTATCTTAGTAACACTTTTACAAATTATTAGTTTTTAATTAGTTGATTATATAGATTAGTAGTTTTGGATGTTTTTTAAATAAATTCTTTGTTCTTTTTAGGACCATTTAGAATTCAGAGTTCATCTCAGATTTGAATTTCTGATGTTGGGAATCCAACCTGTAATTGAAAAATTGCGAACCTTGGAAAATGCTACTCTGGACAGGTGAGAATTTGGGAGAGACAAGTAATTTTTTGGTGCATCTTATTTTGTACTGCTCGCGATTAATTTTACAAGTGTTATTAAGATGTCGACAGGTAAAAAAAATGTTAAAATCGACACATACAAAACAAATCGAACTTGACTGTATACTTGCTTTGATCCAGCTTTCACGGGTGTTTATTTTACACGTGAATTAGCAATATTCCTTGCCAAGACGCTTACTGTTTCCGTTGTTGCAAGAAAAACATCTTGGAACTTAATTTGTAAATGACGTGTAATTCGCGAGTGACGCACGAGTAAGAGTTTAAGCTATGCACAAAATTCTAAACACGCAAATCGCGCGTGGCACTGACACTCAAGCTTATTTGTTAAAACGCGCGAGTGTGGCGTCTCGCGCGTACCGGATCGGTAAGTTACGCGCGAGTAGTACTGTGAATTTTTATGTACACTCTTGAGGGATAGTCTCCTTTCCAACTATGTCTATACTGTACTTCCCAGGCCCGTAGTCAGGGGGGTGGCGGTGGTGCACGGGTTGCACATGAACCAGGTCCGCCCCCAGGATCAAAAAAAGGTCCGCCTGGTAAGAGTGTAACAAAAATAACTTGGTGATGGTGGGATTGAAGATTTCAACGCATTTCCAGCAATCTGAGAATCTCAAATTTTAAATCTTTTCTGGGGACTGGTCCCTCCAAATGGCCTTGTGTCTTCGGCACTTGCATGGCCTGGTATCATCATTTCAACGTTTATTATTAGGTCCTGGTTCTTAAGGTTTGCACCACGCCCTCCCCTCATGAAAAACTCCTGGCTCTGGGCCTGTCCTTCCTGCTCCCCTTTCCTTTAATAGAAACCCCTTAGATGTGACAACGAGTAAAATTTTTTTGGAACGATCAATTCGTGACAGGGGTTAGCAAAATTGTCGGATCAAGTCTGGTGGTCGTCTTCCTTTTAAATTTGAGAATTGCTGAAGATTGTGAGTTCAAACATCAAACTCGTACTCGAAGTCAAATCTAGGGTTTCTATTATGTTAAGCTCCATGCATCTCTTTAGTTATATAGACAAGAGACACACCCTATTTCAGTAATCGATTTATCGAAAGAGCCAATTTTTAATACATTCGGACCACACCAATCTTTCAGATTTATTGGAGTAAGTAAATGAACGTTTTATGGGGTTATGTTCGATATACCAAGTGACAATGAGCCCTGAGTTGCGTCACAAAGAACGCAACAATGTACTGTCACTTTAAAACAATGAACGATTGCACCTCACTTTGGTATATCGAGCATCACCCTTTTTATGGTACTATTCCACTATATAAGTTTTTCTTTCGTACACGTATTATTTATTTAATTAATGTACAGTATTTTCTTTTCATTTGTTCGTTCGTTCGTTCGTTCTTTTGTTGTTTAATTGATTCATTCAAACTTCAGAGGAAGACAAAAGTTGAAGACATTGATTTTGAATGTTTTGATATTTTGAAAACCTTGACCTCACTGAAACCACTGTACATAGAATGGTTTTTATAGCCAGTCAGTCTGAGAACAGCGGCTTTTGAGTTCGTCATAATTGGGTTCAGCCTCTTGTAACCAAGACGCTTCAATCACTACGTGAATTAAGGCATCGATTCTACATGTCAGTAGCAGTCGACTCTTCTAGAAACCTGAGTTTTCGACTGAAATTTTTCGGTTCACTTACTATGAGTGATAGTCACCGAACATGTGGCTGTTTGTCTTCGATTATGAGGAGCAAGAAACAGCTAGAATATACAAAATTGTTGGATCAATTGGCAAGCAACATTTCTTTGAGCTTCTGGCCAGGTTAGTGAACACGGCTGTTTTGAAGTCGCCGCCTTCGTTAGATATTCGTGCACAGAACTTTTGTACATGTACTTAGAAGGTTGTTAAATGACGTATTGCCCGATGTTTCATTCAGAGAGGGTAATGAACGTTCATGTTTGTTGATTTGGTTAGTTTAAACTGTTTTAATGTAACTTCCCGTCCTTTTATACCGTTATACCTTTAAGTGTTGGAACGCACCTCAAGTACTGCAGAAATTTGAGTATATTTTTTAGAGAAGTATGCGTGAAGCAAAACCTCGTGAATTTTTTGTTAACTGTCTTTTAAATTGGAAATTTGAAATCACTTGGATCAGACCTTGAAAAAGCAGACTATGAATAGGTCATTCTTTTGATTCTCCGTGGACGTGACTGCACCAAAATTATGTGTTTTAATTTTTCAAATTTGAAAGTCAAATAGTATAGGCTGAAAGAAGGTATTTTCTGAAAATACAGTTTCTTCAATGATACAAAAATAATATATTAATTGTCTTCAGTTTTTGCTATCTAAAGCTTGATGAAAAGATCAGCTTTACAAGTACAATGCGTTTTGGTTTCAGTTTAAATATACTTAGTTTATGATAATGAAATTCAAAAGCAAACTTACATTTTTTCAAATTTTTAAAAACTAGTTGTACATAATAGCTTTCTGAAATTTGCTTGCTTTGCAGACATATGAGCTTCTTTGAAATAGTTCGACACGAGGACGAAAAGGAAATAGCGAGAAGATATGGAACGGTGAGTTGATCTAGAAAGGAACTTGAACTTCCATTCCGAATTACTTTGTGGAATGACGTTTTTAAGAGCATATTGATTTTGCTCTTTGTACCCGACTGTAAAACAATAAAACAATTTTGTAGTACAAGTACGTTTCGTTTTTTTTAACCAAGGACTTTTTCGGAAAGCATTGATCTACTTTGATATGTCTCAAAAGTGCGTATAAAAAGTGTTGACGGCGGTTTCAAAAAATTGGCTTAAATGCAAAGGACGTCGTTGCTATCAAGCAATGTTTAATTAATAGCGTTTTCACGCACGCTATTGCTGAAAATGATTTAAGTTGTTGTTGTAACATTGATTTGGATGCCTTAAGTAATTTTCAAATGACCTCTAAATAATTTAGTTATCAAGAGACAAGAGTCCTGTATACTGTTTACAACACGTTCGTTTTGAGTTCTTAGAATCCTTAAGAATTTTTGTTTTTTTATTGGTTGGAATCTACATTTCTTTATTTTTTTCCGTCGTAGCAAGGATACCAAAACATTAAAGGTTTCTTTGAAATGATTTACATGTAAGAAACGTGTTGCTGAATTAAAAAAGTAAATTAAATGTAAATCTAT
The DNA here is from genome assembly GCA_027574985.1 of Umimayanthus nakama. Taxonomy (NCBI): domain Eukaryota; kingdom Metazoa; phylum Cnidaria; class Anthozoa; order Zoantharia; family Parazoanthidae; genus Umimayanthus; species Umimayanthus nakama. Next base: position 12,901 of record JAOBRG010160543.1, on the reverse strand, counting down.
GTGTATGTATTCCAGGTCGGTTGCTTTTACGTGATGTCATAAAATATAACATATTTTGTAAGTTAAAAACATTATGTGTTTGTAAGTGTTCCAAATAACAATTTTAATTGATTATACTGAATCCCGAGGAGTTTAGGAGCTCGTATGCTTTCGCTGTCTACACCGTATTCATAAGGGCGCCCAAAACACCAAGTCAGGGCTAGACAGGCTGGGATGGGATGTCATTTTTTCAGTGAGAACAACAGCCGTAGAAATTGATGTAACGTTCACCATTTTGCAATTTTGCATGAAGACCGTGAAGAGGCTCATTTGTCCAGCCTCAATCTAATGCCTTTTGACAGAGCGCCATTATGAATACGATGTATAAACTTGATCACTTCTAACTTGTGCATATTAACTGTCCAAACTAGGTTTTACTTTCACATTATTTCTTAAGAAAATAGTTTTATGAATTTTTGTTGGTGTTTTTAAGATTTGATCAGAATAATGTTTCTTAGCATTTTCTCTTTCTAACAAAATGCAGAAAAATCTTTTGTAAGTATTCAAGTTTCGAGATCATTGATTTGAGCACTATAGCATCAAAAGTACCAGAAAGCTGCACATTTGAACAAAATTAACTAGCTATCATTCCATTAGTCACTAGCACAATGTTTAAGATTTGTTTAGAATGTGTCAACGTTTTGAGAGTTCAACAGTGTCTAAACTTGAATTACATCAACCTCAAACTTTGTTCTGTGGCATATAACTATTTTACACTGTATTGTTTGGCTGTCTTGTTTCATCCATGTATGAGATTAGCTTTTTGTAAGTTTACGATTAAAAAACCTAGCAGTTTCATACACTTTTCTGTTGAAATAGTTATTTATTATACGACAATCCAGACAATTTTCGGAAATCTTGGAAGAAATCACCGGATAACTTCACGAAATTTTTAACATTTTAGTTGCTGTTATACTCTTCGAACTTTCTATTCCCTTTTTTAGCAATACATTGACTTTCGAAGTGCGAGCGGCATGCTAGAACTACTGAAGAGGAAGCTAAGCCATACTGGCGCTTATCCCCACTTCCTTTCAATACTACATCACTTGCTGTTGATGCCAAGTAAGTATTCACACAACCTAGCTGATAGCCATCACCCGTGACCTCTAAACCATATAGTATTGACAGGTTGTCGGAAAGCTCCGCAGGGAGCACCTGATATGTAACTAGATTGTTTTGTTTGTATAAGTATTGTTTTGTATGGTATCGTATATTATTATGTTGTATTGTACTGTATTATGTTGCATTGTTTTGTATTGTAATGTTTGTATAAGTATTGCATTTTATCTTATTGAATATTATTGTATTGTATTATATTTTATTGTATTGTATTGTCCTGTATTGTTTTGTGTCGTATTGTCTCGTCTCGTCTCGTATTGTGATGAAGTCTTCTAAATTCATTCAGTAAAACCTCAAGCGCTTTGTTTGGATCACTAAGAATTCTTGGAACGGGAACGATAACTTCATTTTTTCAGTACTTATTTATTCGCGATGAATTAAAGAATGTTTTTGCGTTCCCTTTGAAGGTTTGAGTTGTCGGAAGGCAACAATATTGCTTTTTGCCGCTAGGCTTTGGGGGTCTTTCAACTAAAGGGGGAAAGCACACTTCGCTTTATCAGTGACCAGTAGTATTGTATGTATTTTGTGAAATGGAGTTGAACAACAACCTTAATCTGTACCTATTGGTTGTGACCTTGAGTGGGGAAATAGTTACGTTCGTGTGTACGAAACTTACGGATAGAAATATGAGGGTGGTGGAGTGTTGTTCCAATTTGAAGAAAATCCTAGGACAACTTTTTGCTTTAGCGTTTGTGTGGATCTTCGCCGAGGTATGAGATGCACTGTTGTAAGAGATTGATGTACTTTGTTGACAAGTAAGGTGGCCCACAACCGTCATGGCTCAAGAAGGAAGCTAGCAGAAATAAGAAAAAATTCACGGCAAAAAGAAAAGGCACACAGTAAAATTGAGAAAATCATTGCAAAAACACCGTGTGCAGCAACAAGAAGAGCACGGCAGGAAAAGAAAGTTCACAGCAAGAGTAAAAAGTTACGGTAAAAAGCAAACTGCTCACGGGGCAGTAACAAAGAGCTCACGGTGGGAAGATACTCGGACAAAGAACACGGTCTTTAGCCTTGGAAGGTCCCGTCTATAAGTTGAGCTAAAATCCGACGTTTCACTAAACACACTTTTAATGGAAGGCATACTTGCTAAAACGAGCGTCATACTGTTACATAATTAGTTAGCAAGAAGCGTACCGCGGGTTAATCGCATTCAATCGCATTCCCTTGCTATCCACAAGAACCTTGGACCACGCTATTTCATGTATCTTTGGTTCTTTGCTTGAAGAGCAGCATAAAGTTGGCTGTTCATATCTTCCACAGTACTGAAATACAACCCGCTATTCCCCCATCTGAACTCTTTGTAGGGGTGTGCCTCTAGCTTTATATATTCGACGTCTCTGTGTCTCAAGAAGCATGTTAGTGTGGGTTGGTCCTGATCGCTCCTTTGAGGATCAAGTCGGTAGACTCGCTTTAATTCAACTTGCAAAACCTTCTGGACATTGATGCTCAAGTCACACTGCATTAAATTTTGTAATTTTCCCTTTTGTTTTCTTCGATGCGATAAAAGATCAAGCAGCATCCTTTTCGTAAGCCCCTTACCGGTTTAACAACATCTTCCGGACCTTTTTCGTGTGATCAGGATGGAGGTTATAAATAAAAAAATCTGTGTTTGCCATGTGGAGTTGCAATTTCTCCAGCTCATTTTCTGTCGTCTTGTTCCTTGTTTTCAGAGCATCATAGCCCGTTAGTTACTCGAGTTGAAGCGTTTTTGCTAAATTACTCTTGAAAATGTCTGTAATTCTCTCAACCCTAGAGGGAATGAGGGGGGGGGTCATTTTGACCCCCCCCCCCGGTGTTTTGGGTACAAAAAACGTGCTATTTTTCCGATTGCCAAAAGCTTCTGCACAACTGTTCTTTAATTAATGACATCTTTTGAGCCTATTTAAATGACGTCATCACTGATGACATCATCACATCCCGAAACTCGCCGTTTTCTTTTTACATTCGTGCAGTCTGCCTAAAAAATGGCTGGAACTTAATTATTGTTTGTCTATGTTACAAACTCAGTAGTTTTTCTTTGAAAATTTATGTTTGTAATTATTTTTAGTTGTTTTGGAATTTTTTTTGAAAAAATGTATAAAATTCAAAGGTTGAGCTGATGGCTGCCGTTTTGGATTTTCAGAAGTGGTTACTATGCTATGGTTGCCATAGAAACCAATAGGGTGCCACGTGACTATACTTAATTGGAAGTATACTGGACACTTTTACACACACCAAGTTTCAAGCAGTCGATTGGTTGAATACTTTTGAAAATAGAGGGCCTCATGCCTTCGTGTAACGCTTTTTCTTCATCTCTTCTAGGGTTAAGACAATACTTGAAATCTTTTAATTCCGTCTTCACTTCTTGCAACTCGTTCTCAGACGAGTTTTAACAAATGCGGTACGGGAAAACACTTTTGAAGGTAGTCTATTCAGCTCGCAAAAGACACGTCGATCTCGGTGTTCCCTTACCAGCTTGGCCATAGTTTAGTGCCTGCTTCATATTTAGAAGAGCTGTAATTGTTTTTCTCCGACCTTCTCAACCACAAACACGACATTTGTTTTGTTGCTAAATTCTCCTAAACTACATCGATACTTTGCTCATAAGTTGTTTGGGAAAATTCCACTTTTATACTAGAAAGCTTGCCGTATCTGATCAATTCCTTCATTTATACAATGAAACAATGCATTTTGTGTTAATGTTGCAAAGGGAATAATATGTTGGTAAACTGGCTGGGGTTGAAGGGGTTAGAGCCATCAGCATACCTCGGTGCTTCACCGTATTTCTAATGCTGATAGGTGGTGCTTTCTGTAAGTGTAGGGAAAGTTTGATTTCCGTCTTTTGTTTGTTACTAGCTAAACCCTCTTAGCTACAGGCCTATCTTAAAGTTGTAGTTTCGTTCATTTTCCTGGCTAGTTTATGATGTTGCAGTTCTTCTCTGCATGGTAGTGTCTGTGTGTCTTGTCTTCTTAGGTATAAGACACCCACGCTGTTCATGCAGACTCTCTTCTGCTCCACGACAGAGTGGGACATGTAGGCGGGAGGTTGGATCTCTACTTCTGCTGGGCCTCTTCTTCAATGCAGCAGTTGAGCAGATCTATTCCTTTGTTCAGTGTTCTCTTTTCTTCATGAATGTTGTGTTGTCAAGTCATAAATCAAACTTTCACTTCGTAGATGAGCACGCAGTGGCACGGCGGGCGTGGCAGTTGATTGACAGGGTCGTACAACAGATTGTACTGCAGCAGGAGGACGGGGGTGACCCGGATGTGGCACCTCTTGATATCAATGTCAACTACATCCTTGACACGTGAGTAGCCAGGAGCATGCGCATGATTCCAGGGGGAGGGGCTTAACCTCTTATCGAAAGTTCCCCATAATCAGGCCATACTATACCAATATCATGGTTTAATTTTCAAGAATCAAAGTTTAAATCATTGCGGCTTTATAGTACCGTAGTTGATAAAGATTGATAAACATATGGGTGGAGAAAAAGTTGGGAAAGTTGTTTATTTTAAAGTTAGTGAAAGGTGAACAAAACTTCAAATTTACTAGTTATATATGGAATGAGTTTGTTTGTGTATTTAACTCATTCAAAAACCTTTGGCAAGAACCTTGTAAGACCTTCAACCCTTCTATCAAACCAATCGAAATCTTTCCTTTTTTTCACTCTTCTAAATCGAGTATTATTGTTTTACCTTCCATTTGTATACGCATTCCAGGTTACTTCACGAGGATGAGCTGAGGAAACAAGAATGGGGGGAAGGAGGTTTGTAGCGACCTGCTCTAGAACAGCGATTGTTTCATTGCAAAGCATTGCTGATCACTTACTATGTATAACGTGTGACCTACAAGCTTTGAACGAACCTCGCTTTTCACATTTAAATAACTATGTTTTGTTCTGTTGCAGCTGATCAGCTTAAGGACAAACTAGCAAAGAAGGAGAGAGAAGCGGATATCAGGAAACAAGAAAGGGTTGGTATTGTCATGAATCTTGCGATGTTTTTTAGGAATAGCAAAATGAACTGGTACAAGAAAGGTTGACCTGTTTTTATAAAAGAACTAACAAATACTACTAATAGCAAAATGTGTACAGCGTTGTCCGCATTAGGTTCAGCTACAGTATGTGGCCATCAAAGTGGTAACAACTTGAGAAGAGAGAAACTAGAAGTGATCTACCTGCAGATACTCTGGTTATGTGTTTTCTCTTTGTCGTATTTCTTAATAGGCTAACTTTTCTTGTGTTTGGTTTTTACATCTGATAGATTGCTCAGGAAATTTCTCTAACCCACCAGCTCTAGCAAGTTTATCGACATCGATCTCATCCTTACAACATCAGTGCCAAACAAGTTTTCTTGTTGCAAGAATATAATCTAGGAATTGATCAAACACTGCAAGCTATCCAGTATGAGAAGAAAAAGTCTCCCAAGCTGTTTAAAAAGAAAGCTTAGATACTATGTAGGAAAGTTAAGAAACACATCTTTGCCGTGTTTCGGGTTGAAAGGTTAAAGCATTCTAGTTTGCAGCAAAGTTTAACTCAGGTTTTAAACTGTGTCACAAATTACAGGATGAAATGAAGGAGAGTCTGGACAAGATGGTGGTGAAACTGGAAAGGGAACAACAGGAGCGAGAGGAAGCCATGCAGAGAGTACGCGAACTGGAGAACAGGCTCAATGACGCCAACACCAAGGTGACTCAGTGAACTACATTCCCAGTCCTTAACACTGTTTTGTAATGTATTATTGTAACAGTTTCGTCACAAGTTTATGCTACATCACAACAAACATATCTGGAGTCTCACGTTCTTACCATTTGTGTTTAGAAATCTCTGATTCCGTGTTTCCTCCATCGTTGTGTGTACAGTTTAAAGCACATTTATAACAAATACATCAAAGAAAATTATTTTCGCATGGCCCAGCCATTTTGCTTGTCAGCCTTTTGCTATTTCTAAATTTGCTGTGCTCCTAATAACCGCAAACAAGGTCCTGTCAAAGTAAATTTAGTCTAATAAATTTAAAGAGCAATAAATTATTTTTGTTGCTTGTTGTTTGTTGCTGTCACTTCAAGAAGAGCAAAAAGAAATTCCCCCCGACAGCAACGACAAGCTCACAACAAGAAAGAAAACATACAAATAGCAACAGATTTGCGTGTGCTCATTTACTATTTGAGTTGTTCAGCGTTACTCTTTGGGTGATGGGATTTAAACCTCACCTGTCAAGTTTTGCAGATGCACATCTTAGTATCGCTACAAAACACATGCCGGATGTTTTGTCTTTGCCTTTGTCCGCCACAATTTACATTACAACTTGGAAAATAGATCAGTTTTTGCGCGCGGTACTTTAGGTGCTCTATTGAGGATGTACTAATGGACATGTTTTGATAACGGCAATACATTAAGTCAACAGTTCGTGAGTCTTAAGACTGGTCACTAGAACTTGTACTGACAAGGTTTTTCATTGCATTAACTTCATGTTACCAAAGTGACTAACATTTATCATATTGATTTTTCTTCGCTAAAACTGTTAAAATTTGTATAAATGTAAGGTCAAACTTTGTATATGAAAATGGTAAAAACAAACGTTTTTAATCAATTGATCATCTAGATCTGTTTTTGTATCTTCTTTACATATTTGTACATTTATCACAATATGTTTCAGTTGCTCATTTGGTGTTGCTGTTTCTTTTCTTTCAGCTTGAAATGGACGTTCAAGATCGCAGGAGACTGGAAGACATAATCAAGGGTGTTGGGGCATCTATACCAGATGATGCCAAGATTGCAGCTGCAGCCAAGTCATCGCCAATGACAGGAGTTGCACCACCCCCTCCCCCACCGCCACCACCTGGTCCTGGAGGTCCTCCGGGACCCCCGCCCCCTCCCCCACCAGGAGTGCCTATGGGTGGTCCTCCACCTCCGAATGCGCGTAAGTGTTCGCATAATTTACGGCCTTGAGTTTATCAGTAACATGTGGTTTGATCAACGAGGGTTGCTATTGTTTGTTTTAGCCGTAAGATTTTAATAGTTTGGTTCGCCTCTCAACTTCGTGCGTGTTTCCATAACTCGATAGACGCACGCCAAACGTGGACCATTTCTTAAATACGTTATTAACTTAAAAGGTTAGTTACAATGAACGTGAATTGAAAAGGAAAACCTAGAAACTTTAAACTCTCAGACTCTGTAACTAATCTTTGTTTGACGATGAATCTTTTTCTAGCAGTCCTGCCGAACCGTTGTTTGAAATAGTTTCTAAGCACTAAAGTTTTTATACAATCAGTTACTATTTCTGACAACTTCTGCTTTTTGTATGGCAAGATTATCTTAAATTTTTTTCAACAATATAAAAAGTAAATTTACAAGGGTAATGCCAACGGAACGGTTCTAGTCGTAAAGTTGCCAGTAGTGCTTGGCAGTGTGAAAAGTTTTGTTTTTCAGATCTTGTACCTTCCAATTTTTTCCCCTACAGCACCACCTGCACCTGGAGGCCTTTTCGGCCTCAACAGGAACCCAAACAGAAAATGCCCGAAGCCTTCACAACCTCTCAAATCTTTTAACTGGGCTAAACTACCCGATGTGAGTCAATTTACATGTACTTGCAGTTTTCACTAATACTACCATATTTTTTATTTTTCTTTTTTTTTATGTAGTCCAATTAAGTATTTTAAGATTGAAACGTATCTGTACTTAACTAAGTAGGCAAGCTTGTTCATTTAAAATGTGCATTCGACATTATTTGGTGAAAGGAAAAGAATGATTTTGGTTTTGGAAAAATTGTATTCTTTGCCACGTTCTTACGCTTGTACTTATACTTCTTTAACGGATTTCTTTTGGGCTAATTTTCGTTTACGTATATATCATTTCTATTAATTTTATTTACTTTTATTAATTTGTAAATGTGTAGAGACAATCTGATATGCTTGAGAGCAATTTCATTATCTACCACTGTTATTGTTACAAGACTTATTGTTATTAGTCGAATGTACGATGTGGTCACTCAAATTTCTCTAATTTCTCCTACTGCAAGACAAAAACAGTGAACGTAATGACTATGATCTACATGCATGTTATGTATATGGAAAGGTTGAGTATTTATGAATTTTGAGCAATCAATCTTTTTTGATATACCTATGATGACAACTGCTACCAGAATATCATTTACTCGTTGTTTTACGTGATGTTAACCTTAATCACGACTGGTTTCCTTGTTTTTGTTAACTTGCAGTCAAAAATTAAGGGGACCGTTTGGACGGACATTGATGACGCAAAGGTGAGATTTGTGATTGGTTAGCTCAATGCTCAATATTCTGTTATAAAGTGCGCTTCTGTGTCTGGTAGCAGAGATGAGCTGAGTCGGTAGACGCGTGACTTCTAGGAGCAAGAGGTCAAATTTACGTACTGAGTAACTTCAGTGTCTGTTTTGACTTCACTCTATTCTATGTAGTTTGAGCCCTGAACGAGGGGGTGGGGTGGGGGGGGGGAGGGGTTAAAAGGGCGCACTGGGTGCTTCCATTGATACCAACCGTTAGATAGAGTATTTCATGACGCCATTTAGTATGAATGCTATTCAGTCTCGTGAGGGGGTATACTACTAAGGGATTGCTGGAGACCATTAGGCCCACTTATATTGTGTTTACGTCTCTGTTCTGTGTAGCTCGAATATTAAAATCCCTTAAAACGGAGCACTTAGTGGGGAGGGGGGAGGGTAGAAAGCGCAGTACTGGCTTCCATTGATACCATCCATCAGAGGTGAGGGACCCACCGAGTTTCAATAAAAGTCGCTTAACTGTTTCGCTTGCTGGTGTTCTTGAACCGTATTAAGCTTTTGTTTTCGTCTTTTGCGCAAAAACACTTAGAATCTATTCTACATCGGCGGATACATCCAACAGGTTTATTACTATTACCATTATTTTTATAACAATAACAATAGTAGCAGTAATAATAATAATAATAATAATAAAAAGCAAACGAAAATGTGGAAAACAAACAGCAAAAGGGTAGGCTAGATTTTTA
>JAOBRG010160432.1:0-18368 GCA_027574985.1 Umimayanthus nakama | reverse complement strand
CCCTCAACATAGAAAAAACCAACTTTGTAATTTTCCACCCAGCACAAAGGAAACTACAATTTAATGTTAATCTCTTTTTAAATAACAAAAAAAATTCAACAAGAAAAGTGCATTAAATATCTTGGCATCCTAAATGATTCTCAAATTAGTTGGAAACCCCAAATCGAGAGTATTACAAAAAAGCTTAAACGCAGCGTTGGTATCTTATCAAAGATCCGTTATTTTATTAATACCGATATTCTTAAAAACCTTTACTATTCGCTAGTTTATCCATTTCTTATATATGGAATAATTGCCATCATGAATTTTTCAAATTTTGGAGAGCATTCAAGCCCACTATTTAAACTATTAAATATTGTTAAACTATGTGACCTTGTTAGGTTTCACACATCAGTATTTATGTTTAAATTTTATAATGGTTTATTGCCCCCTGTCTTTGAACACTTTTTTACTCCTGTCAAAAGCATTCATACTTACAATACTAGATCAGCAGCAAATCAATCATACTATTTACCTAGAGCAAGAACTAATTATGGCCTCTATAATATTAGATTTAATGGCCCAAAAATATGGAATTCAATTGGAGAAGACATAAAACAGTCCAGTTTGAAAGCATTCAAAGAAAAATTAAAAAGGGAATATATAAATACTTATTAATTTACAGTAATTTTCTTGATTGTTATATTATGTTATGATTTATTTGCTGTTCTTTGTTTTATTATAATTACAACTATTCTTAGGTTATACGTGTATATCCATGCTCATGTATTTGTGTACGTGTGTTTCTGCATGTTTCTAATAGTGATTCTGAGTTATTTTCCATAAAACCGACCAAATCATGTAAATTGTAAATAATTTCTGCAAAGTCTGGCTTCCTGATATATTAACCCTTTATGGTTATTACAGGAAGCCAGTACCCTACTCATTTGTTACTTTCCTTATCTAACCTATTACTTGTAAACTTAATTTATTAGGGTAAATAAAGAGTTGTTGTTGTTGTTGTTGTTGTTGTTGTTGTTGTTGTTGTTGTCGAATCTCTGGAGCGATGAGCACTGTCCCCCGCTATTGACCGCTTGAATTTTGGTTTAAGTTTATTTCCGGCTTTCGTTGGCTTCCGAGTCGCAGACTACACCTATAAATATACAACAAAATCTCAGTTTACAGTTTGTGTTCGATTTAATACTGGTTATTGAAGTAAAATTTCTCTGACGTGTAGTATTGTGTAAGTATTCAAATAAGAAATTTGTTAAAAAAAAGCAATGCAGGAATAGGGAGTGGCGAACAAACAGCACTTCGCGTTACTTTACTTAAGCGTTCGATTATTTCGCTGTTAAAAGCAAGATATTTTTTAAATAAGACTGAACGGGATAATTTATAATGTGGTAACAAATTTTATGCATTCTTTTTCAAAAACAATTTATGTTTTTTCACCCAGGTCGTTTTGGGAGAAGCTTAACTCACCTTGTCGGCATCATTTTCGCTGAAAAGTGAAGACTCCTGCGGAATTCAGCGATACAAGTGAAGATATTTTGACAGAACATCTTCGTTCTTTAAAAGCACGTTATTGTCATTGTTGATTAATTGTTAGCGGACATACTCTTCACATCAGCGTGAAACTAAAATATTTTTAAACGAAGACAGTGAGTGAGGGTTGGATTGGTGACTGAACGTTGAGTCAAGTGAGCGATAGTTAATAGGTTGAGTGAGTGAGGGACTAAGTGAGGGTTAGGTTTAGTTAGTGAAGATTAGGATTAGCGAAAGTAGAAGCTAGTGAGTGATTGTTAGTGAAGTTGAGTGGGGTTTTTTGGAAAGTGAGTCGGTATTTAAAACTGCCTCAGAACTGTGTATCTGTCTTACTTTCTTTTTTCTTTTGTTTCCGAAGTTTGTACCCAGTCTTATTCTGGTTTAGCTTTGTTCAACTTCCCGAATTTTTGTTTTGCGACTATATGAAGTTGCCCCCGTGCCCTTGCGCAACTCGCGAAGTCGGTCCCGTTTTTGCTTGGGCCGACTAGTTTATGCGAGTGATCTTCTAGCATGTTCCTCATTTGGCACCAAATTGCAGGAAATCGCAGTTCCTGGAGGTTGATTTTCAAGTTTTCCCCGTGGGGGGGGGGGGGGGAGGACATTCCCCAAGGACCCCAAAGAGGTGGTACACGCCCAGCAATTCGTCATTGAGGGTAAAGTTTAGTGATTGAGGTTTAGGTAGTAGCGAGTGAGATTTATGGTTAGCGAGCAAGGGATAGGGTTAGTGAGTGAGGAATGTGATTATTTAACAAGATTTAGCGATAGTGAAAGAGGGTCAGCGTTTGTGAGTGAGGGGTAGGTTTTAGTGAGCGAGGCTTATAACTGGCATTATGGTTACAGGTTAGTGACGGAGGGGAAGAGTTTGTAAGGGAAGGGTTAGGGTTTGTGAGCGAGGGTTATGATGAGCATTATGGTTAGTGACAGAGGGGAAGAGTTTGTGAGCGAGGCTTATGATAAGCATTGTGGTTAGTGATTGTAAGTGAGGGTTAGGGTTTGTGAGCGAGGCTTATAATTAGCATTATGGTTAGTGATTGTAAGTGAGGGTTAGGGTTTGTGAGGGAGGCTTACGATAAGCATTATGGTTAGCGATTGTGAGTGAGGGTTAGTTTTAGTTTCAGTTTAATAGTGCCAATAATAGCCGGTAAGACTAATCCAGACACGGATGATCAGCGGGCATTTTATTTGAGCGAGGCTTATGAATAGCATTATGATTGGTGACGGAGGGGAAGGGATTGTAAGTGAGCGTAAGGGTTTGTGAGCGAGGGTGATGATGAACATTATGGTTGGTGAAGAATTGTAAGTGAGGGGGAGGGTTTGTGAGCGAGGGTTTAATAAATAAACTCGGTAACCAATAGAAAATTTTCCCTACAAACAACAAAATCCTAAGAGTTACAAAGCATGTTATCCACTCGTCTGTTTAGTCGAAGATTTTCCACTACAGGTAGCTGCAAACAAAAATACTGTGTCACGTTTGTAATAAATGATTGGGGGCTGATCGTTTATTACGTCCCAAGAGGTTGTGGTTTTAGGGGGAAAACTGTTTCAAAATGACGCTGGATATGAAAATCTTTCGTATAGTGGTGTCACGTTTATCGGACCTCTCATATTCAGCAATTCCTGACTAATTTGAAACCGCCTAACATGATCTTATACATTTGCTGTAACTTGTAATGGCTGTTGAGTGGTCGAAAATACCCTTCATAGGTTATTTTCCATACTGTGAACTCGAAAACACGGAATAAAAAAAAATCAGATCAAAAAAGTTAGATTTTAACGATTTAAAAATCTTGTAGTTTTTGCGATCCCATCAGATGAGTGTTTTTGGCCCTGGGGGATGTGCATGCTTACCGCGGTCCTGGATACAGGCCTGGAGGTAGCGTAATTTAACTTCTTAAGGTACAATGAATTCAAGATGGAAAGCTATACTTTGTTGCACCAATATCTAATAATATGACTGGAAATTAGTTCACTTTCTTACTCCAGGAAATAGTTTAGGAACAGCAGAGCTGCACTGTAATGTGGTATTAAAGGTAATGAAAGTAGTGGTACACTGACAATGTTAAAGAATGACTCTGAAACAAAGAAGAAAATTGCAAGATATACATTTCTAACTTTCTACTGTTCACCAAATTAGTTGTTCTAAAATGACATGACTGTCAACTAAAACGTATTTCAAAAAAGAAAATACACCTCCATCTTCGACTCTGATCACACAGCAACGATAATCTAGATGCCAACATAACATTACAAGGAAGTGGCTTAAACTGGTTTATATTCTTACTCAAACTTGTTGTTAGCACTGAGAACTTGGGTACCACATTACCAGGCATAGCTGGAATTATTTGGCTTTGGTATAGCCAAACTACTTAATACTACTATAAAACCCAATAACTGTTGATCAGAAAAAATACTTTTGCATCACTCTACATTTAAAACTAAAACCAGGTCCAAGTTTAATTCCGAAAATACTGTTGACCAGCAACATTCTTAATTCTTACCAGATGCAAATCCGAATCAAGAACTTTTCCATAATTTCAAAATAAGTTCATTTTTTGGGTGTTAGCTGCCCGGTCAAACACTGTAACATTTACGTTAAAATGTTGGAGCTGGCTAGTGCAAATACAACATGTGTAACATTTTCTTAATTACATTAATGATTTGAAAGTTTACATTGCTTTGACAATAATCACACCTTACAATGCTGTAGGTCAAACATGCTTTCTTAGCAGACAAGCTGTTTTTAGTATTCATCTCTAGCCATCATCATATATCCCGAGCTTACCTCACATATATATTGAATAAAGTAAAACTAACAAGACTTAGTACACAACGTGTAGCTTATGTTAGTATTGTTCTGCATGAGTTATGTCAAGGGGGGGGGTAAAAGGTTTTCAGGGGAGGGGTTAAAATACATCTTTTCAGCAAACTTCTTTTAAAGCCACCATCATTCCCGAAATTTTTGGTTTTGAAATTTAAGGTTCTGAGACAATTGAGCATCTCACGCATTAAAAAGGTTGGCAAATTTATGAAACCTCAAACTGAGATCCTGACATCACCCATACTTTCACTAATGGCAAGGCATATAAGAATTCTGTAAAATTTTACCTTGTCAATCACACTGCACTGCTATTACATTAAATACTTTCATTTTGGAAAGTGAGCCAAGGTGTTCATGGACTTAAACCAAAAGCGAGCAAGAGGTTGCAAAAAATATACAATGAGTTCGAGCAAAACACTAGACAAACCATGACATCAAGTACGTTATAAAAATTTGATCAAGCACAAATCATAAACAAATTTATAACAAGCAACACAGACATAAAACAAAGAAAAAAGTAAACAATTTGAAAAATACAAACAATACTTCAGTTATTACAAATAAAATAATTTGGTTCGAGCTATTTTTTTTGAAACGTAAAATATCTACTTTAGAGAAGGTTCCCTATTGTGTTCTGGCAATGTGTTTGTTTTGTGCGCTTGCTTCATATTTTGCTGCTTGTCTTTCTGTTTCTTGAGAACACCAATGGAAATTTATTACAATATATACTGAGTGCTCCAAAATAGAATAGTTCACTACCAGTCTCATAGCAGCTTTCAAACAAAATTTAAAATAAAATGACCACTACAGCTCACACATTCTGAAAGGCTGAAAACTTGTCTGGCAAAAAAGTATGTTTGATAATAATTAAGTGTGAATACATTTTTGATGCGACAGCCTAATATCAATACTTAAATTCTCCATCCGCACAGAAACCACTCTGCTGCACAATGCGGTTTCCCAAAACTACTCTTGTATTTGCATTTCAATATTAATTCACGTGGAAAATCATTTCATACGTGTACTTTTCAAAAAATTTTGATAGCATAACTGTATGCTGGGTTGCAAAACCTTCTGGCCGTGACACAACAAGAACACCCTTAAATGTCTTACTTCTATGCCTTCCTGAAGACAGATCGAAAGTGCAGGAAAATGATATTGAAAAACATACTTTCGAGTACAAGCTGCAAAGCAAACACGCTACTAAAGAGAGCAACAAATACGACACCAGACAGTTTGAAGCAAAAATTCAAAGTTTTCCTGAAACAATACTTTTCAACAATATTTTTACACTGATTAACTACCTGTAAAATGATCACACACTAGCTACAAAAATATAAGTTACCGTAAGTTAAGGTTCTGCTGTCCAGTTAAAGACGACAATTTTGTAAAAATCAACAAACCAATGAAACTTTGATTCAGTTTTCAAAAGCCCATACAACGAAGATTTGTCTTACTTGTCCTGAAGATTAAGTATTTGGCTTTACTTGTTCCTCAAAATCTAAAAGGTTTACATTTTCAAAAATATAACAGAACAGGTCAAAGTGTTGTTACAAGCATGGATACTAAAGACCTGCTCACACAGCCATGCAACACTGCAAATGTAAGTGCCTTATCTGTTCAAATATTCACCTCCCTACACTTCATTAGTTGTAGTTCAACATCAGCAGAACAGCATCGTTTTCATCCACAAAACACTTGCACATGCATTGCTATATCACTAGTACAAACCAGTCCTGACTGACCACCTCCACTTTCAACATATTGCCCGAGGGTATTATTTTCAGTAAAACATCTGCATTATTTTCATCTAGTATGTTAAGTTTGTATCCATGTATGAAGTCCAGTCACTGCAATACACAAGCTTGTAATGTGAGGCGTATTAATTTTTTCCAATCAATAGAAGTAGGAAACCTCTGACAACTATTGCAAAATTGAGAAGGTTTATCTCTAACCTTGACATTGCAGGCTTACCAAAAGTGTGTGTGTGTGTGTGTGTGTGTGTGTGTAAGTGTGGTATCAACTTTTTCCTAATTAATGTTTTTTTCTGGTCCCAAATGAAAATAACTGCTTTCTTAGATTTTCAGTGAAAGAATGTGGAATAGGCCAAAAATCCCTAAAATCAGAAACCAACGAACCAATCCAAACAATTTCAAGGTTAGAGATTATTCTACCTTTTCTCTGCAATATTACTTTGACCGTCCAACTTAAAAACAACATCTGAGGCCATTTCAATGTTCCTTGGTCTTCAAGTTACCTGTGACTAATAGGGGGCCTAGCATAGAAAAGAGTAAATACTTCTTTCAAAAAACTGTGCATTCTGAACGTCACTCTGCAATTTTACCTTTACTGTGTTTCAAAAGTTTGATATTAGCGTAAATTAGAAGTCAACTCCTTGCTCAGTAACTTGACGAAGGATTTACGGCTTAATGGCGGCAACTCTTCTGACTTGCAGTTCTTCTGCTTTCTAAGAGTTATAGACCGCGTATACTCTGTGAGCCAATAGTGAAGCAGTTACCATATAATATGTAAAGTTACAATTAATAATCCGGTATTCCATATCTGTACAACATCTAGTTCATCTCGAGCTGTCAAATTTAAGCAGCTGTAAAAACTGATGCAGCAGTAATCCAATCCAACCACTTCTAGTGAATATTCACTGAAGCATGAGTGACTTGAGATTGTCTTGAAGGATGGTATCTTTCACGGCATGGAAAACAAACTTGATGTTTTCTGTATCAATGGCTGTGGTGAAGTGGTGAAAGAGGGCTTTCGATCTTTCTCTTCGCTTACTATCGAACATCTGTAAAATAAAGTTTTGGACATCTTCTATCTTATGAGGATCTCCTTGAAAAGCAGGGAAGTAGTCCTTTATACTTGTATATTTGATCTTTTCCATGAGCAGATCAGTCTTGTTCAGGAACAAAATGATTGACACATTGGCAAAGAATTTGTTATTAACAATTGTCTCAAAGATATTGCAAGATTCAACAAGCCGATTAGTTGTCCTGTCTTCCATAAGAACTTGATCAAATGCACTTGAGGACACCAGGAACAGAATAGAGGTTACCTCGTCAAAACACTGAAACCACTTGGCTCTTTGTGATCGCTGACCACCAACATCCACCATTTTGAATGGGATGCCTTTGATGATGAATTCATGCTCCACAATGCCTTTGGTTGCTTTACGAGCATGCAGCACATCTTGCTTAGTTGGAACAAAATCCTGAAAAGCAAAATGAAAAAAGTTTATCACTTTAAAAGACTAACTGTCAGACAGGGCAATCAACTTTTTCCTTTCTTCACTTGTCCGCGGGATAAATAAGTTCTGGGTTTTGCTTGTCCATATTAAGCAATTTTCACTTGTCCAAAGAAAATACTTAAACACAAATTTGCTTCAACTCTTGAAAATAACATGTCACAGTATTGCATTTACCTGTCGAAGGCATATACACCAATTAAAAAAGACTTTTAGCTGTGGTTGTTTTCCTTGGTTACAAACTCAGATCGAATGATGCATCAATTCTGCCAACCTCGTTCCCAGGCTCTTTCCTCTCCCGAGAGAAAGACCCTGGTTGGGTCTGGTTACGTGCCACCCAGATTCTAGGTGGTAACAAATAAAACAATCGAAAATGTGCAATTGTTTTGACGAAAACATATTACTTTCCTTGCTACACTAGGCTAAATAAGAACAAGAATCCATTTTAAGCACATCTTCAGCATTTATTATATTTTTTACCACCCGGAATCTGGGTCGCATGTGACCAGACCCAACCAGGGTCTTTCTCTTGGGAGAGGAAAGAGCCTGGGAATGAGGTTGCAATTCTGCTCATCCATACGGACAAGTGATTCAGCAAAATTGGTTGTCCACAGCTAAAGTAACTCGTCTCAGACAACCAGATGAGTGAAAGTTGATTGCCCTGAAAGACAATGCAAGTGACTCTGTGGAACTTTGAGATATGTTAGTTTTGCATGAACTTTCTTGTGAGAACAAATGTCACCAAGAAAAAAACTTGTGGTAAATGTAACTATGGCTTTAACTACAAATATGCTAAAAATAAAAACAGCAAAAAAAGGACAACCAGTAAATGAAAACAAGTGTGACTTCTTGAAGAAAGGTATTTCAGAAAGTCTTTAAAAAATCCCGTATTTTTCTTTCAGAAATTTAGTGTTTGGAGTTCTGTGGACAGAGAATGTTTGTCTCTGAACAGATTATATTTTTATGACAAGCAAAATTTCTTATCTTTAGGGTCAAATACTGATCAGACTGGTCAGTGGTGTCATGATTGTCTAGCACATACATCATGCAAAAGTAGCTATATGCTGCAGATCAAGGTATACGCTACATGTTTCAGCTGGAAGTTTAAGCAATTTGTTTGCTTCTTGTTTTCTCATTTCGACCAACATTAATTTGTTTTAGGTACTAACCATTTGGTCATGGCACATTACTTGAATAAAAAAAACAGTTTGACACCTTCAGCAAAAATTACCTTAGTCTGTTTTACTTCAGCTCTTGAACATGCTGTTTGATAGAAACTGAAATTTTGTTTCAGTGGAACGAATTGCACAAACACATCTGATTGTATAACCGATGGAACAGATCCAATTCAGTTTAAGAGTCTTCTCTTGGTAACAAGAAACAATACAAGACTGACTCTAAGCATTCCACTGGTTTGCTCTGAACAGTTCACAGCACCAGTGATGACTCCGACTCTGAACCTCTGCCATATTCCCAGCTCTTGTTTTATTCAGTTGCTGCTGCTGTGTTATCCAAAAGTTGTTGTATTCAAAACCTTATTAGAAATTTGTGTACGTGTGTGTGTCTCTGCATACCTTTTGAAAAGATAGGCCATGCAAGTGGCGAAGACAACAAGGATCATTGGGGGTCATTGCTTACCAGAAAAAATATAAAACTTGAGATTGTCAAATAGTTCAGGGCTCGAAGTTCGTCATTTTCCCCAGGCACATTTTTCGGACTAGTTTTCAAAATTTAGGCGCATTTCCAAAATTTTAGGCACAAAGGTTGAAATGTTTGGAGCGAAACTGGACATAAAAGGCATTTAACCTCCGGCCCCTCCATGCTTATTCTGATCATGTCTTAAGTTGTGATAATGATTAGGCTACACCGTTCATCAGACAGGGAAACAAATAAATCACTCGCAAAAACAGGAAAAAAAAGTATGATAAAACCAGATAAGATGAAAGAAAGCTCTTTCATTTAGAACTTGGAGAAAGGACCACAGTACTCACTGTCAATTTCAGTTATTTAATCCTACAAAAGCAGAGAAAACTTGCTGCGATTTTCAGTCGCACGTCATCATTTACGTCTAGGCGCAGCTAGCTGTGCGGCTAACTTTAGTTTTTTTAGGTGCATTTTAAAAGAGTTAGTTGCATTTGCGACCAATTGGTCACTAACTTTGAGCCCTGTAGTTGGAAATGCATTCTTTTTTCAGTTCTGACATTGTCAATCCTACCATCACTATGTTGTTTTTCGATCATTTAAAATCTTCTACAACCCCATGAAGTGGGCCTTTTTTGCTCCTCAGTGTGTGTGTGCACGCACAAGTGCTCATGTACATGACAGAAAAACTGTTTTGAAACCCTTTGTTACCAAGTAGCTTAAAGCAAGACTAAATATTATGTTGTTGGGCTGAAAGATGAAAAACAGTTCACCATTTCTCAGTCAGCGTCTTGGTAAAGCAGGAAGTTCAGGTTGTCATCTTGGCCCCTAGCCAAGGGCTCTGGGTACTTTGTTAATCTACTTGGCTTTCTTAAACAAATTACATACTTTGTTATTATCGTTAGGATCAAAATACCAAATTGAGATTTTCGCAGAATATAAGTTTACATTAAATGAACTTCAAGTAAAAAAATGTTTTCAATACATCTAATAGTTTGCGAGATATGGCGAACAAAAGTTTTTACCGGAAGTAAATTTGTATGACACACAGTGTACTTTAGGAGTGAATTTCTTGGGCCATGTTTTGGCTAAAACTACAAAAATGTAAAGGATCAATGCTCCCTCAATTTTTAATCTCAGGCTGTAAAATTTTGCAAGTTGACAAAATAATAGCCAAAGATGAAATCCAGTTTGGGGAATTTTGAAATTCTTCTCCATTTCTTTTTATGACTCAAACTGGGTAATTTTTTATGCTGCAAATGGGAAATATTCTTCAAATGCCTGCAGAAAATTAAGGACAATTTCAATCAAAAATTGTCAGGACAAAATTAAAGGGCAAATGGAAATAAAACTGGTAAACAAACTACAAGTGGCATATTTTGAAGCTGACAGCCGCATTGCTGTCTAGAAGTGAAGAATGATGACTGATGATCGCTTCTGAGTGTGAAATGCGAGTAACTGAATTTTAGACAGTTTTTACAAGTTTCATAGTTTTATCCCAGCAATATTTTATCCATTTTAATAATTTTATCAATTTTATATATATATAATATATGTATACAAAAATGTGGGTTCCCAAGCCAATGTACTTTCCATCCAAATGTGCGAAAAGCCACTACACTTCGGATTCAAAACAAATGGATGGCCAGAAAGCAACTTTGTATACAAGGGAGTGGCGTCACCAATTGATGCATAGGTACTTTATAAAGTCTTTAATAGTCACAAATATTCAATAAGTTCAACCTATCTTCATCGGGTGATAAAATACCGGTGGTTTATGAAACCTCTGACAAATCCAGGTTATATAGTAAAAAGCGACAAGTCCAAGTGCTTATCAAAAACTTGTGACTATTAAAGACTTTGTAAAGTACCTATGCATCAGTTGGTGACGCCACTCCCTTGTATATATATACATGTATATAATAATTTATGTGTGTGTGTACATAAACTTCGCTCCTGAAGAAGGCCAAGAGGCCGAAACATTGAGCAAACTAAATGTTTAAAAGCTGAAAATTAGGAGCTGGTCACTTAGCCCTTACACATACGGCTATTTAACAACAAATTCAAGTGTTTAGCCCAAAACTCCAAGATAGAGTGATCCAGGGCCTCAGACAGGATGCAAAAAAATTATAACAAATACTGCTTTTTATGCAGAAGTACTGAGTAACCATATGGAAAAATAGCTAGTCACTCAGAAATCCTTAACGACTTTAAAATTGTTTCTAAAGGCATTTTAACTCACTGTAATGCTTGTTCTTATCAACAGGCTGTTTGCTTATAAAAATGAAGCAGCATGTTTTACAATGAAATAAGACAACAATCAGTTGTATCCTCTCCTCGCTATGCCAATGCTAATCAAAACAGCCCTGACCCATTTGTTTTTTCTAGTGCTTTTCCTGGTTTTTCAAACACCCTTGTGATTTCCTCTGCACAGGTTTTCCCTATTCTGCTAGACAAACCACACCATTTAGCAGTCAATCGAAAGAGCTGACAGCCAATTTTGGATTTATTTTACTACAAAGTTATCAAAAGATTTCAGCTTTCATGAGCAAAAAGAAACCCCCAAACAGTCTTAGTATAATGATAAAAATGATTGGATGAGTAAAAAAACCACTTGTGGCAAGAAACGCCTGGCAAAATGAAATCCAATAGGTAGAAAACAAATGAATGAAGTGTGTTTTTGTCAGGTTTTCATTGTAATGCTTTTGTTATTTGAGAGAAAAAAAAACTGTGAGAACAAGGCAGCTCCATATATATTCAATGAGACGATATTTAAAACCTCAGCCAAAAACTTTTGCAAATTTTTTAAAATTTCATGGGTATATATGTTCTCAGGTGTGGTGGATTTCACTGTAGGATATAGTTCCGCACCACATGGCACCATCCTGTCAAATATCCTGGTGATCCTCCAATTTAAGTGATGTAACATTGTGTAAAGCAAGAGATACAGTACATAGGTAGGTATGTATTTATGCAAACTAATCAATCACATATATATATATATATATATACACACACACACATATTTAAGTATGATGCATGTATACACATATGATCAAAAATGAAGTTTTTTCTTTGTATTATGGAAGAACCAACACCGGTCCAAAGGTTGCACCAAAATAGCAAGTGACTCTGCCGACAAGACATGTTTATAAATAGCAATTAACTCGATGGTTTTACTAGAAAGGTTGTTTAGGAGTAAAACACCAGTGAGTGATATGTAACATTTAAAATGTACTTTACAAGGAAACTAGTTACAGAGCACAGCCTAAAACCTACATTCTATTTTCCTCTCCATTTTCCTTCTTTGCTTTAAAACATTGCAACTAGAAAAACTAGAACATACACCAGAAATATAGAAAATAAATATTAAGTTAAGTTCAAAAAGCTTTTACATACAGGAAATGGTTAAAGAATAAAGGGGCAATTATGTTGTTTCTTCAAAAAACTTTCCGTAAATGATAACAGTTGCAAAACAGATCACAAACCAAAATTGAATTTCAGAACTTACTAATTTCATGTCTACAATATGCTTGGGTGTGTGATTTATAACGATTCTTTCAAAGTATGTCTTAATCGAAGCAAAAAGAGTGCTTAAAAGTAACAAATCACAACAAGTGGAAAGACATTACGTGTGTTATCAAGTTGTGGTAGAATGTTTATCTAAAGGGCAATGACTTGACTTTCTTCAATCAGGAATTAATCTGCACAAAGGGATAAATCAAGTTTGCTTAAATTCACACTTGGCAAATGATCCAAAATCTTTAGCAACTCGATTAGCACGAATTGTGATATACAACCAAAAATGAATGCTTCCACGAAACCTCTGCGTATTGTTGCATAAAACAATGAAATGAAAAGAACTGTTGAAAGCATTTGACTCTTTGAGCTGTTGAACACTTTACGTGCCAAACCATTAAACTAATTGACATTGGTGGAAACCTAAAATAAAATTGTGATTCAATTTGCCATTACACTTGAAAGGAACACGTCAGCTCTTGGGTGACAAATAAAACAAAAGACATGTCTACTAACACGTTAAAATCAACCCTGTGGGCCAAATAAGAACACAGCCAGTTGTGGGTCAAAAAGGATCGATTTTAGCAAGGAAATAAGTTATCATTGCAGTGCTCTTCTCGTGACGAGCGCTACTGTTACCACGATAGAGTACAGAGAACTCTGCAATTGTTTTGTTTAACCATTAAAAAAGTCAGTTTGAAGTTAGCGAGCACAGACTTCAATTATCTCTACAAAAAATGAGAAGCGGAGTGTTTGATTCAAAACACAGATTTCTGCTTTACTTTCTGTCTAATGCCGCAGCGTTAGGTAAGGCAAGAAGGAAACACGATCGACTTTCAAGTTAGTCCATCATCACGTATACTTCAATCCTGCTTTCACAAAACAATACAAGTTCAAACATTCCGCTGGTCAACTCTGTTAGAGACAAATAATTGAATTACAACATACAATCAGTCTTAACTTATAAGTTTTACTCACCGGTCTGCCTACACGATCCAACTGATCGAGGAAATATCTTGTCGAATCACCCTGAGAAAAAAAACGATGGCGATCAGATACGTATACTTGAAGCAACGCCTTGCAAAAGAGATCACCATCGATCACACACATACCGCCCGCAACTGAACCGAACGCAACCAAAACAAATCATTACAAATTCATGAATTTGGGTTTTTCTCAAGTTTACACGAACATTTGCAAAAACAAGCTTAATGCGAAGAAATTTAGTTAATTCGTTAGGTTAAAGTTCTTATCGTATCGAACACATTTTGCGGTCACACTTTTCGAAAGTAATGGAAAGTGTCTGCACACAAAACAATGCTCGCGCAACTGAATTTTAACTGAAGAGAATTACACGAGTGCGTTGAAATCTTTTCAAGCAGAGGTCCAGAAAGAATATTAAATTTTCATTGCAGTAATTACATGCTTTCTATAAGCCATAAGTTGCATATTACAAAGTCGTTTGAGCAAAATAACTAACTAGTATGGCATTTCACGCCTTCAATAACACTGCTGTTTCGTATCGTCTGGTCACTACTAGCTTTCATGCATAAACAGATTTCTTGCGGTAAAGTTATAAGACGTTTATATACTCCATCTCAACAGAACTGTACACTAAACATAAGAAAAACACCTAAACATGCCTTGATAGTATAACCATGATCGAGTGTAACATACCAGCTGGAATTCGCGTCTTCTGTCGAAGGCGTTCATGATTCCTCGATCAGCCCATAGCCGTCGAATGCCATCAGCATACTGCATGAACAAATCTGTGTCGATTCGCTGCGGCGCCTGGAAAGTTAGCACTTGCTCGGCGAACAGGGCGTTTTCATGGTTTTCCCATTCCAACCTTAATTTTCTTCGAGCATCCACAAGCACTTTCATACCCTTTAGGGCATTGCTGTAGATGGTCGGGCGAAACTCTAACAACGCTTCATGGTCGAAGTCTTTGCCATGGATGATTCGCATTTGTTTGAGGAATGTGCTTTTGCCGCTTTCTCCAGCACCGAGCAAGAGAATTTTCACTTGCCTTCGATATTGCACCTTTTCTTGGGCTAACTGCTTGTCGATCTTTCGTGAACGGGCCTTTGACTCAGCCTCTTCTGGGCTTAAACAACAGACCTCAAACACCATGATGGCCGCCAGGAATTGGACGATCAACCACAGCTCGCTTCACTCGACTTCCACACCCACATTGGCTGCCAGTGTTAGGAGAATCGAATACTTGATCAGCTACTTTACGCACAGACCAATTCGACCAGTTTGCTATTACTAATATCTAAAGTTAACTATACTACTTTGGTAAATGGAGATCGAGTCTTTCAAAGAGCCGACCTTTACTAAACAAATACAAAATTAGCTAAATGCCTCTTTATTTCTTCTTAGTTTAAAATTATTCCTTATTGTATGAGTCAATTCAACTTTAAAACAGAGAAAATTCTGGCGGCTTCTCAACAGTCATCAAAGCTTTTGTTTTGTCCGCTGCAAGTGCAAACATTAGTTTTTGAGTTTGCACAACTGACTTCAACAAGAAATCATTGTATCAAATCTATAAAGTGATATCGTGAGTCGCAAAGACATGAAATCTGTTTCAAAGAAGACTATAGATTATAAACTGACTAATTTAATATTTACAAGTTGTGCAGCAAAAACTCATTTTTCCCGCTTGTTATTTTTGCAACACCACTTCTTGACTTTTTTATGGAAATTGCGAGAAAAGGAAGCTTTACTATCTATTATAGACTTTCCAAGCTCCTTACTGCAAAAACTGAGAACACCCGGTTAGCTTCGTCAGCACACTGAATAACTTTTTATTTAACTAATGTAAGAAAAGGCTGAAACCAGCCCGACTTCAGCTGTGCTAAGGCGAATAGAAATCGCGTGAAGATTGATGGTAAATTTATCTGTTATCGAGTCAGGTATCGCGCAGGTGCTTCTAATAAATTGAAAATGGGACAAGAATAGAAAGTATGTTTTGAAAGATATATTTGAGCAAATAGAGGTTTTTGAAAGCAGTAGTTAGTATGCAGACAAGGCGCGATTGGCGTAACGGGAAGGTGCAAGTTGTGTTTTGCATCTTTTGCGTGCTCTCGGCTCCCAGGTCTTTGGCCTCACCAAGCAGGAGGTATTGCTTTCATACATCTCTCAAATCTGTTCCTTCCATTGGAAAGTGCACCTTTTAATCTTTTCGACATTCCTTATTTGGGGTTCTCTTTCCGGTTTTTACTAAATTTTTTGTAGCCGCAGACAGCGAATGGCGCCCTACAAGCAATTTGTAAATGCAAAAAACGCTGTGTGTCACCGAAAGCGCGGGGTCATTTGGGCGAGGCGGACTTACGGGAGGGGTACAGGGGGGCTCTGCTCCCTCCTTTCGTTGACAATTTATGAATTAGTTTAAAAATGTCGGAGCACAGATGTGGTTTTCATGGTCACTTTTTCCAAAATTGGCGGTTCCGTGGCTCCTTCTGTATTATTCAGTCTGGATCCGACCCTCGGCATGAGATTATCAGTTAGCTTGTTCTTTTAAACGGTATAGCCTTCCGTGACGACACACAAATCGTTCGTTTACACAACGTTACAAAGCAAACACGAGCAGTTTCTCGTGGCAAAAAAAGACAAACATGTTCGGTATGTGGCGTTTCATTTTCCTTACGTCTCATATTCGAAAGGTCATGAAAAATGTGACAAAGAAATTGTTTCAGTTGAAACAGAAAGTAATGCGCTATCAGGTTTTGACAACAGCACGAAAGATATCCAGTATAATGTTACAAGGATTTGCTCCAAGTGCACTTGCCATATAGTACAATAAACATGGCTATGTCATCAGTTTCTATTTGTGCTTTGGGGCTCTGGATCGTTTGCTAAAAATACACCACCGTATTTACCGTGTTTTTCCTGATTCGCGTGCGGTGTTTACTTGTGGGTGGCGTTTGTTTCTTAAACTCGACAAATCCAATTGACTCATACTGCAAGTTACGATAGAGACTAAACGTTACAAATGTCTTGTGTTTTGGTTCTGTTCAGATGTCAGTTTTTACTTTAAGTGTCTTTAAGGAAAGTAAAATACTTGACATGAGCCAATTGGATTGTTGTTTATAGATCGTCGCTAAGGACTTGTATATTGAAACTGAATAGACTCCTTCGAAAATGGTGTCTAATCGAGCAAATACGGTAATTGACTAAATATAATTAATATTTGTATTACTACTTGCATTGTTATTTGTATTATTGTTTTTATTTAATACTAGTTTATTGTTATCATTACTACTACTCTTGTTATCATTTAGTTTTTAAAGTGCAAACTAACATATTAGTTCAGTAATGTACTTACTATAGTTTTGACCATCTTACCTTCGTTAATTGCTATCATTATTATTAATATTATAAAAAACTACTACAATTACAGCTACATATTCTAATACTACTACTACTACTACTACTACTACTACTACTACTATTACTACTACTACTACTACTACTACTACTACAACTATTGCTACTACTACTACTACTGCTACTACTACCGCAACTCCTTCACTATTACTACTTACTACTACTACACCTATTATTTTGCTTTAGTTACTTTTTATTGTTATAATTATTTTCATTACTATTATTATTGTTGTTATTTTGTTACATTATTATTTTTATTATTACCATTGTTATTTATTATTATTATTATTATTATTGTTGTTGTTGTTGTTGTTGTTGTTGTTAATGTTACTCATCCATACTATTTAGAATTCTTCATGTCACTTCAATTAACAGTTCACGTGAAATGCCAAAAAGAAAAAATATGTAGTTGGGTGTAAGATCCGGCCTATCGGTCGGCGAGGAAATAACACATTATATTGCTGAGGCACGATCCTTTAAATTGTTTTTGTCACTCTGAAGTCGCTTCGAGCTGCAGCAAATCATGATGAAATTCAATCAATCTTGTTTTAAACATTGTCACACTTTTGTGCGCTTTGGGTGGTGCCATTTCTACCAATAAAAATAATGATACTCATTACGAGTGAAAGAGCGGAGCATGAATCCAAATCAAGTTTTCATGAGAAATGATTACAGTCAGAACTCGACGACACGAAGTCCTAGTACAAATTTATTATTAAACTTACAATTTCATAAGATGAATGAAAAAAATAAGTTAAGTCGTTGTATCTTGTATCAAAAACTGCTGCTGTTAAAGTGAATTATCTTCCATTTTTTTGGTCACAGTTTATCAAAGCTTTGTTGCTGCCATTCATAGTATTTGTTTCCTTTTTGTTGATTGGTCAGAAGGCCAGGGACTCAGACTGTGACTGTTTTATTCATCTGTCCGATAACAAGTGTCCTAAAATAAATAGGTTTTCAAACTAGGATTTTTAATTGGACACCCTTTGATGTATGATTTTTCTCTCGGGTTAATTAAGGAAAAATAGAGTGTTGAATGAACCGGTCAGATTTTAGGAAACTCTAATTTTTATAATAAGTATGAGTTTATTGAGTGATTGATTGGTTGGTTGTAAACCGATCGCAAAAATACATGCAGTTTAAAGTATCTGTCAATGACAAATGTTGAAGTTGTGAAATGCTACTGCCGGCAATTCAGTGGAGGTGGGAATTTGG
>JAOBRG010160321.1:3835-18369 GCA_027574985.1 Umimayanthus nakama | reverse complement strand
AGATCGCGAGGTCAAAGGATCTAAGCAACCGACCCCGCCTTGGTCAGGCGGTGAAAGCCCTTCCCCCTGGGAAGGCAAAACAGCCACGGAGCACCTCGGGTAGGGTTTTACATATGACTAAGTATAAATTTTTGTCAAAAATTGCAAAATTCAGCGACTTTAGTGTTAAATTTTGCTTATTTTCATCTTTTCATCACGTTTGACTTGTATTTTTGTTGAATTATTTTTAGATTAAAAAAAAGAATTCACGATTATCTATTTATACAAACCTCAACACATAATTGTCTATATCTGGTTTAAAGTCCCAAGCGGAGCTAAAGAATTAAATTCTAGCTTTGCATATTTGATTTTTTCAGGCAGTTGCATTTCA
Source organism: Umimayanthus nakama (assembly GCA_027574985.1). Classification (NCBI taxonomy): domain Eukaryota; kingdom Metazoa; phylum Cnidaria; class Anthozoa; order Zoantharia; family Parazoanthidae; genus Umimayanthus; species Umimayanthus nakama. The sequence continues at coordinate 17,999 of JAOBRG010160321.1, read as the reverse complement.
AACAACAGAGAACACAGTTGCTCTTAATGTGTCCGATCAAGTTATCTAATCTTTCGATCGTAGCTAGATCATCTTGAAAATCCACATACTGAAGCTTGACTTTACCACTTTCGTAATAACAGATATGGAAATCTTCTATAAGTCCTTTAAGAAAACATTTATCTATAAATCTGTCTGGATCATATCTATTGTATTTTCTATCGCTTTTTCCAGTACTACACAACCATCTATGAATAGTTACTCTAATCGGATCATTACACTTCTTACAGGAAGATTTTCGCTTACCGTGAGAGCATATTTGGGATCCTCCACACTCCTTGCATTTGTACTTAATTCTATTATGAGAGCATATTTGGGATCCTCCACACTCCTTGCATTTATACTTAATTCTGTTATGAGAGCATATTTGGGATCCTCCACACTCCTTGCATTTATATTTCAGTCTTCCGTGTTCGCAGTGATATTTCTTATTCCTTAGTTCTTTAACAGCTGAGTCTTTTGTTTTCCATTTTTATACAAAAAAATATTTTTTCTTATATATATTAAGTCTTTAATCTTAATCCATACCACATTTAGCTCTAAGATTTTTACTCTCAGGATCTTTGATTCTAGCAATATCTGGTACGCTTTCATGTTTTTCAGAAAAGTTTTCACTCGCTGTTTTCACAGAGTTTGAGCGATGTATCATGAATAAATCGAAAATTGTTAAACCTATACCAACTACAGATAGAACGGTTGTAAATGAAACATTTGGAATCCATGAACTTGAAACATCTTCTTCCTCTTTGAGCTCAGCTTCCCGTTTTATCTCTCTATTTAGTGCTTCCTTCGCTTTCCTGTTCATTTCAGCGAGTCTCTTTTCAGCGGCGACCTTTTTCGGGTCCTTAGTTTTACTCGCTTTTTTTGTTGATGCTGACTTTGTTATTTGCTCAACTCCAGCCTCAGCTGGAACATCAAAAGCTTTTTGATTTTCGTTTGACATTTTATTAAGATTACAAGAAATTAATAAGAAATGTTTAGTTGATGTTTAGTTTGATGCTTAATAGAATTTCAAGAGATGCTAGGAGCTCTTAAGCATCTACTATATTCTCTTGAAATTCTATTGAGCAAGCTGCTCAGTAGATTCTAAGAGCTCTTAAGCATCTCTTAGATGAACTGGTGGTGTGTGTTCATCAACTCCTAATTCTAATTCATTTTTCTTCTTAGATCCAAAATCAACATGCCTTATAACATGAAACGTTGCACTTCCAAGAGCAACTAGTCTCTCTCCTCGCAAAACAATCTGTCCTGAGAGATTAGAAAGCTCGCGTTTAACGAGCTCGTCATTTTGGAGATCTTCACGCAGTTCTTCAGTGTTATCTATATTTTTATAGATATGATAATTCTTTGACTGCAGTTCGGATAAATGATTCAATTAAACCTTTATGAAGTTGTTTTCCAAGAACTGACTGATAACGGTTATAATATTTCTCTGCGTCTTTGATTTTAAGTTTGCTTATATCACCAAGATTAAGTTCAACACGTAAATATTCTTTAGTTAAACCGAGAGAAGCGAGAATAGCCAAACTTTCTCGCTTTATTTCTATGTCATCTGACTTAGATTCAGGATTTTCATCTGACTTTTTTTCAGGTTTTGATTCAATATAATCATCAATAACAGGGTTTGACATTTTATTACGCCAATCTTTTAATTTTGAAAAAAACATTAATTTTATATTTCTGTATAAAAATTGACCAAAAAAAAGTCACAGAGCTGAAGTCAATTGCTGAAGATTTAGGATTGAGACGTTACAGCAACTAAGAAAACATAAAATTAATTGAATTAATTCAAAATTTTAAGGATAATCAGAGAAATTCTTCGAACATTTTGGATGAAACAGTTCCTGAGATTAATATCCTTATTCTTAAACCCACTCCATATGTCGCAAGAAATAAAGTAGCAGCATTGAAAAGTTTGGCTGGCAAGATCTCAAAACCAATTATCGAAAATATAAACAAATTTTCAGATTGGATAGCATCATATATTCCAGAACCAACAAGAAATACTGTGAATGAAAGAGTTAATAAACTAAAGAATGATGTAAAACAGATATTCACTAAAGCAGAAAAATTTAAACCAATCAAGTTTAAATTCATATTCAAATGCCAATTTATAAAAGAAAATCCTGCTACTGGAGAGATCGATGTGAACTCAGGTTTTTTTTCATTCTATGGTAGAAACAATAACTGAAACAAGTGATTTTTCAAATATTTTCAATGTAATGGGTGGTAGGTTACTTGAATTAGTTCAACAATTTCAGAATGAAGGATCTGGATGGCAGTTTGACAAAGTCGAATATTTTGATATAAATGTTGACCCCTTCGAGCCCTTATCTGGATCTTCATATATTCCTCTTCCAAAAACAATATCGAATAAGAAAGCGATTATCAATGTCAAGAATGAAAACGATAATGATGCTTCAAGTGGGCTGTAACATCAGCTGTATATCCTAGAGAGAAGGATCCACAAAGACTTAATTCTAAGATGAGAGAAAATTCTGAGAAATTTAATTGGAAGGGAATTAATTTTCCAGTCTCTCTAAGACAGATCAACAAATTCGAAAAACAAAATCCTTTATATGCTGTTAATGTATTCGGAGTTGAAGGTGAAGATGGTGATGAAGATGAAGATTACAAAGTCTATCCTTTAAGAATAGGTGGAGCTCACATCTTAGATAAATCCAAAGCCAGGTGTGAGCAGAGCTCTAGCCGAAGGCGTGTAATTGATTTGTTATTAACTTCCAATAAAGAAACAAACCACTACTGCTGGATAAAGAATAAAAGCAGATTATTATCTTTGCAAGTTAATAAACATGAACATGAGACTTTCTTTTGTGATCTATGTATAAAATAATTTCCGAATGAACCTGTATTGAATAAACATCTAGAATACTGTTCTAATCATGATTCGGTTAGAGTAGAATTTCCTAAGAAGGCATTTTTAACATTCGAGAATTTTAAGAGAAGTATGCGAGTTCCTTTTGTAATTTATGCAGATTTTGAATGCTTCACAGAGAAAATCTCAACTTGCGATCCTGATGAGAGTAAGAGTTTTACAGATCAATATCAACATCATTAACCTTCTGGATTTTCGTATCTCATCAAGTGTTTCGATGATAAACTCGTAAAACCCGTATTAATAACATATACAGCTAAATCAGAAGATGAAGACGTATCCAAGATATTCATTGATTATCTTGAAGAATCAATCAGAAAAAATTATAAAATAATAAAGTCTAAGAAATTCGAATTCGAGAAAAATTAATTGGACTGATAAAAATTGTAAAGCACATCAGAATGCTACACATTGTTTTTTCTGTGAAGACAAATTTGATGATGATGAAGATAATAAGAAAGTTCCTGATCACTGTCATCTGACAGGAGCATATCGTGGTGCAGCTCATAAATTGTGTAATCTTAATTATAAAATCCCAAAGTTTTTCCCTGTGATATTTCATAATTTATCAGGTTATGATTCACATATTTTTATAAGAATCTTGGTGTTACAGAAGGTAAAATTGATTGTATTCCAAAGAATGAGGAAAAATTTTATCTTTCACGAAAAAATAGAGGTAGATAGATATATGAAAAAAGATGATAAAGGTAAACTGAAAGAAAAAATTGTGATGCGAGATATCAGATTCATTGATAGCTTCAAATTCATGACAACAAGTCTTGATCGATTAGTTAGTAATTTACCGAATGAATCCTTCAGATGTCTTTCGAAATTCGCTAAAGGAGAAGAATTAAATCTTCTTAAGCGAAAAGGAGTTTATCCATATGATTATATGGATAGTTCTGATAAGTTATCAGATAAGCTGTTACCACCCATCGAGGAATTCTTTTTCAGAATTAAATCACTCAAACATCTCAAGAGAAGATTATGATCATGCTCAAAAAGTGTGGAAAACTTTTAAGATAAAAACTATGAGAGATTATCATGACTTATATCTCGAGACTGATGTATTATTGCTTGCAGATGTTTTTGAGAACTTCAGAGATGTTTGCTTGGAAAATTATAAGCTTGATCCAGCTTGGTATTATACCGCTCCAGGACTTGCATGGGAAGCTTGTCTAAAACTTACTAAAGTTGAGCTTGAATTAGTTTCAGATCCAGATATGCTTTTGATGATAGAAGAAGAAATTCGTGGTGGAATTTCTATGATTGCGACAAGATATTCTAAAGCAAATCATCCTTACATAAAAGAGTATGATCCAAATAAACCTACGAAATTTATTTCTTATCTCGATGCAAATAATTTATATGGTTGGGCTATGTGCAAACCACTTCCAACTCATGCACATATGTGGATGAGTAAAGATGAGCTAAAGAACTGGAGAAATATTCCCAGCTCTCACAACCCTTGGGGTTGTATTCTTGAAGTTGATCTTGAGTATCCGAAAGAGCTTTATGATCTTCATAATGAATATCCACTAGCTCCAGAAAGATTAAAAATTAATGGTGTTGAAAATTTTATTCCTAATCTTGAAGATAAGGAAAAATAGGTTGTTCATCATGGGAATCTAAAATTATATCTTTCTCTTGGTTTAAAGCTAAAGAAGATTCATAGAGGAATTAAATTCGCAGAAAGTGCTTGGTTGAAACCTTATATTGAGCTTAACACAAATCTTCGAACAAAAGCGAAAAATGAGTTTGAGAAGGATTTCTTTAAGCTAATGAATAATAGTGTATTCGGAAAGACTATGGAGAATATTCGTAACAGAGTTGATATACATCGTGTTACAAATGAAAAGCAGGCAAGGAAATTAATATCAAAACCTAATTATAAGCATCGTACAGTCTTTTCTGATGATCTCGTAGCAATTCACATGAAAAAGACTAAGTAAGTCTTTAAAAAACCTGTTGATCTTGGAATGGCTATTCTTGATCTAAGTAAAACACTAATGTATGAGTTTCATTATAACTATATAAAACCGAAGTACAGTGAAAAAGCAAAACTTCTTTTCACAGATACGGATTCTCTAAAGTATGAAGTTGAAACAGAGGACTTCTACAAAGGTATTTCTCAAGATGTTAGAGCAAAGTTTGATACTAGTAGTTATCCAAAAGATCACGGCGTACGCCTCAGGAATGGAACATTCCACCCATCTGGAATTGAAACAGGAGTTAACAAAAAGGTGATTGGCATGTTTAAGGATGAAGCTGGTGGAAAACAAATAACAACATTCGTTGGATTACGATCTAAACTTTATTCGTTCGAGATGGATGAAGGAAACAAAGAGAAGAAGTGTAAAGGTGTAAAGAAGGTAGAAGTAAAGAGGAGTATAAGTTTTCAAGATTACAAAGATACTTTATTCACAGGCAAGAAAAAGTTGATAAATATGAATGTCATAAGAAGTCGCAAGCATTAAGTCTTCGCAGAGACTATTAACAAAGTTGCATTTAGCAGTGAAGACGACAAGAGAATTATTCTAGAAGATTGTATCCACACGTTTAGTCTAGGTCATTTTAGAACAGAATCTGGAGGAAGCTCTGTATCCTCAGGAACAACTTGAAGTTCTTCGCGGACGAATCCTCTTTTAGGCCTTCGGCCCGCTTCTGAAAAATAATATAACACAGGTTGATCAGCTGAGACAACACTTCTCGATAAATCATAAATCTCGAGACTCCAAATCGGATCTGTTGCTCTACGTTTCTCACCTCCTTCATCTTCTCCAGGAGCATAAAGATACCTGACTTTAACACCAGGTGGTAATTTGACTTCATCCAGTCCAACTATTCGCTTGTAATTTGGTTTATACTGTTTGACTTCAAGTTTTTTGCCTCTTTCCCAGTTATCTTTACAAATTCACTGTTCATTGCTTTAAGAACAGCAAGAAGGAAGCCTTTTCACCCACTCAACTGATCTGTCTTCAGATATCATCTCCTGTGCGTACTGATGTGAAAATAATCTTTCGGATAAAGTTCGATTTGCTCTCTCAACAAAAGCCTGAGCCCTGTGATTACCAGTTTCACTTCTTTGAAACTTGACTTTATGTTTATTCATTAAAGTAGTAACATTTCCCATGAATTCATTTCCAGGATCAACCATCAAACATTTGGCCACTTTAGCTTTCTCGAATAAATCTTTTCAAAAGCTTTAGCTACTTCTTTGGATTCCTTAGAGGTTAATGCTTCTGTATCCTTATATCTCGTAGCTATATCCACTACAACTAATGCATACTTATATGTTTTTCTTCTAACTGTATCATGAAGTAAAAACAGTAGATCAGCTTGATGAATCTTATTTATTTTATCTACTCTCCAGTGAGGTCTTGGAATATATTTAGATGCAGGCAGATAAATTTGCCACAATGCTTGCTTTTCAAGCCATCTTCTTACCACATCTTCTTTAACTTTAGCTGCAGCTGCTAACTTTAATACAGCTGAACATCCTTTGCAGTAACCATCTGTACTATAATATTTTTATGAAAGATCTTTATACATATTTTTTATGTTGTTTTCTAAAATAACAATGTCGACAATATCAGAAAAGTTAAACCCAAACAGAATTCCACGACAGTCTTTTGGTTTAAAGGCAGAATCAACATTAAACCGAATTACATTAAATCCATCATCTGCAAATCCAGGTGAAAAACTATGCTTGAGTATTCCTAAACTCTCAGAGAATATAGTTATTGTACCTGGGAGTGTTTTTGTGAGATCTGATTTGGTTGTTGAAGGTCATATCGATAATACATTAGTAAATAATGTAGCTCGAAATCTTGTTTCAAGTATCAAAGTCAGATGATTGGTAAAGAATCAATCGATAAAATAAGCATTAAGCTTTTCATAATTCCAAAAGGGTGCTACACTGTAGAGTCTTTACAAGAACTAATCTTTAGAGAGCAGTACAGTTTTGAAGCGTAGCCACAGTTCAAGATTAAAACTAATCTGATAGATATTATTTGACGTCAAAAATAACTGTGTTACTAGACAGTTTTATAAGCACCTTGGTCTGCCTGAAATTATCCATAAAGGTAAATTTTATGATATAAAGTTGCTTCCAAACAGACCTCTGTTTCTCTTCTGCGACATAATAAACTCTCATAAATCTTACACTGGATTTGATACTTACGGTGAAGTTAAACTCAAACCATCAAACTTACTCGCAGTGTTTCCCAGTGAAGACTATCCATCTTTAGAAGTAGAAAAGAGTCGTTTACCGCTGAACCAGTTAATTATAAAAATCGAAGATGAAAACGGGAAAAAGCCGCAGTTTAGTGAAACTATCATATTCAGCTTGAAAATTTCTTAATTCTTAAAAATATGGAAGACTACAAAAAACTTATCCTCAAGTTCCTGAAGATGGAATAGATTGAAACAATTTCAGATTGCATCGATCATCTAAGTACCTGTCAGATTTAGAAGCAGAATTTCACGATCGTGAAAAAATACATAAGAAATACAAACGTTCTCATAGCATCTTAATGAAAATTAGTGCCAGCAGTGGAGCTCTATCTGTCATTTTCAGCAGCTCAGGTGTTGGGACTTCTCTAACAGGCTTAGGATTGCCTGTCGGACTTTCTTTAGCTTCTATAGGAGGTTTTTTCGGCATTCTCAGTGTTTTAACAGGAATATGTGCAAAGAAGATATCTCCTAAATTAAGTAAACATGAGAGAACAGTTTCTATTTGTGATGCAAAATTGAATACAATAAAAGATTTGGTTTCGAAAGCGTTGACTGACAACCAGATCAGCCACCAAGAATTCTTGTTAATTCAAAGCGAGGTAAATAAGTATCAGCAAATGAAAAAGTCTATTCGAATTACGACTCAAGAAAAAAACGAATTAAATATAGACGAACTAAAAAATCAGATTCGATCGGAAATGATGAAAAAGCTACAAGCTTCAAAACCGTGAAAGCAAAAACGAAACTGAAATGTTTATTCAACTGTACTATGATTCTCAATGGTGAAGATTCGGGTGAAGATTTAAGACCACCAGCTTACAACTCAAATTTTTGATTCAAAAAAATCTATCTTATTTAAAATAACAATGAGTTTGTGGAAAAGGTTTATAGAGAGATATCCCAAAGCTCGCTTATCTAAGTTCAAAACAGAAAACTTTTTCGGGAAACAAAACGTTATGTTCCAAGGAAATGATGAAGAAATAGCAATATTTGATGATGGGAGAAATTTTCGAAGCAGTATTTATTTCTCAAACGAAATGAAACGAGAGTTAAGTTTATCTTCCGGCTTTCCTCTGGAATTAACTCTTAATCCAAAACCAAATCTAGACATTCCTTCAGTTTCATTCAACGATAAACCACACCCACTGAGAGACAAGTTAGTAAAACAAGAAACTTTCGTTCATGATTCGTTTCCTTGTACATTTCGAGATATTTTCAGTGATAGTAAGATAAACACATTACAGTGGTAAATAATCTAAAAGATTGTTATGTCATCCTGACATGAGATATTTCCCACAACAACTGAATTTCGCGATGTTTTGTGCAACTACAGGCTGTGGATTTCTTCTCGTTTATTATTTGAAGATAAAATGTCTGACGGTGAATTACATCTTCCCAGTCAAATCAGATCGTTTCTATGGTTTCATGTTTACTTTACTGTTCGAAGAATTTTGTTTCAACTAGGTTCAGTCGCTTTACCAGGTGATCCTGTTTTCAGTCAAACGGATAATAAATATAATGTTTCATCTTTTCATTTACTTTGTAATGAGTTCGGGATTAGTTCAAGTTCTGATTTTCGTTTTTCTCGTGGAATAAATCATGGTTTAGGTAATGTTTATGTTTGGTTCACAAGAGAAGGTCCAGTTTCAACTGATTATCCTTATACTGGTTCTTCGAAATTTACGGATGAAGGTTGAAAAGCTTCAGATGGAAATTTGATACAGTACATATCGAATTCTGAGTCAGCAAAACAATACGAATATTTCATCACTCCTGTTTCTTATGGATTGACTAAAGCAGGGCAAGCGAGGTTAAACCAATCAATAGAAGCTTTTACCTATTGCATTCTCGGTTCACAAGTCAATGTTAGAAGCAGTATTTTGGGAGAAACTGGTAGTGCTCAAGAAGTCAGACGTGAATTCTTAGTTTTATTTGAGGATGCGATACGAACAACCTTATATTTCAAAATCTGTTCAAAGATTTCAACTTGCTTTACAAGAAGCAAAACAGAAATTAGATTTAGCAATAAGTCCAGGTACATGGTTAATGCCTTCACGTATGGTTATAAATACTGAATCTAAAACAGGTTATAATAATTTTCTCAAGAGAGCTTAATCAGCTATGAAGTTAGGTGTGAATTCACAGATAAATATACCAACAAAAACTGTTGGTATAAATCACAATTTAGGTGAGAGTAGAGTTAAACTTTTGTCACAGCATAAAGAATCTAAAAGTATACAACCTGTCACTCAAAAAGTTGAAAATAGGACCAAAGGTTCGGCGAAAAATATCAAAACAAAATCTACTCCAAACCACGAAACTAATATTGCAGTTTTAACAATAGTTGTAGGTGGATTGGCTTATTCTCTATTCAGATAGGACTTATCATTTTCAAACTAAAAGTTTCAAAATGTTTAGGTTGTTTCATAAGTAGTTTCGGAGAGATTTATCTGCTTTATTTTTATTTTCGAAAGACCTTAAAAATGATATTTTTTGAGGGTTTAAAAAATATCGTTTTAAGATATTTTGCCTTGTTTTTGAGGGTTTAAAAAATATCATTTTTGAGACATTTTGCCTTGTTCTATTTTAAGGTTTTATTTGGTTTTGAGATTTTTACGCTTTTGTTTCAGAATCTGTTTTTTTTTGTTTTGAGGGGTTTTACGCTTTTGTTTCAGAATCTGGTTTTTTTTGTTTTGAGGGGTGTTACGCTTTTGTTTCAGAATCTGTTTTTTTGGTTTTGAGGGGTTTTACACTTTTGCGCTAGAATCGGCATTTTACTACTACTGCATAATTTAAAAGTTCGACGCATGCTGTTAAATATCTACGCTTACCTGGCGATGGGCCTAACAAGAACACTAAGTGTCATTCAGCCGCTTAAAATATTTTAAAATAGATTCCAAAGTGGGTATGAGCTCAACTTTCAACTCTGTGCAATTGTTGAGATTTAAATCTCGCTAGTATTTGTGCAAATTCAACAATTGAAGTTAACCCTGTATAATTGAAGTCAGCGGCATCTTTGAATCAGAAATTGGTCGATTGACCAAACTCCATTTTGAAAATCCTGGTGACGATGAGATGAGAACGAGGCTGTTGAACGCGCCGTTATGTCACTGGGAAAGTACTGGTTCAATTTAAGTGTCACAAAAAATATAATATTTCCAGCGAGATTTATCAGGATTACCCTGTGTTCCGTTGTCTTTTTCTTATAGCTATTCTTTAAAAAATAGGTACCCTAGCAGGTACATGTATGTCTACTGCGGACACAACATTACTCAATTAACTGCAAGTTGCTAGATTCAACAAGCAAACACCTCCGAGTAGCGTAGTTAGTTAATATTCCACTTCCGGTAAAACTGATTACATTTGTTTATAAAAAAAATACATGACTGTGTACTTGATCACCCACAAACGCTTAGCTGAGATGCTGAAAGGTTGCTTGCAATTTCAAATCCATTTTCAAAATTTAAGAACAAATCGCGAACTTAAAAATTCAAAACTGGACCACGATAGCACACGAAAAACAAACCTGATATCAAAACGAGTTTGTTGTGCTGTAAGTGATCAACAAGCGCCTGAGGAGTGAAGTATGAGTGACTACGAGATGAACTTGGGGTAACATTGGACTGAAGGCTGTTTATTCGTTGCTACCAAAGCTAGCAAAAATCCAGAACAAGGCGGCAAAACTTTTTCCAACAATACGCTAATAGTCAGTGCTGCTCTGTTCGAAGTTTGAGATTTCAGCTTTCGAGGTTGTTCATTCCGCCATTCGTTGTTATCCCGAACAACCATTCCAAACCTTCACGCGACAGCTTGCTAACAACGGCTGCCACTGATCGATCGAGTTCCACGATCACGTTGTAAACAAACAGATGCTCCCAGCGGTGTCTATATAACTTCGACAATTACAGCAAACTTCATCAATTGCAAGTGCGCTACTTGATGTACATGAGGCATTGGCGTACCTTTTCAAACAACAATATCAACAGCTTCGAAATCATGCTTCAGGTCTATGAATGAATTTCGCGTGCCCATTTAGTTTGGACTGGTTACGAGTAAAGATTGACTCGCTGCGAGAATTTTTCGATGGATAATTTGTTTTCAGAGCTGGAATTTGCTCCGATAATTGTCTTTTGTTGCGGCTCAGTTACTGTTGACAACTACCGCGCGCATGCGCAGTAGACACAAAAAGTGAATGCGCCGCAGTAATCGATATGATCAAAAAATGACAGGAACCAGGAAGTAAAGTGTTCAGTTACATATGTAGTTAATATGCAACAAATGCTCTGTTCAGTGCAAGCGAGTACGTTTGTTCTTGAACACGATGGCGGCGAGCTTTCCTTTTATATCTACAGTCTTCGGTTTGGTTTTACTCCTTGTGTTCTATGTTACAGCAACTGAACGGCCCGAATGCAAACAAGATGGCTACAAATTGATCAAGGATAAACACGGTCTTAGAAGTACGGGCTATAAATACGTGCCCACTAAGGCGCCATTGTGCGATATAAGTTTTCTGCCTGGATGGTATCGGTTCTTAAGTCCGGCTGGACTCGAAATGCCCGAACACGACAGCAGCAACCTGAACAACAATCCGAAACCAAATCACTGCGGAACACATGCTCCAGTTTGGTTAGGTGGCAAACATCCAACTCAAACTTGGGCGAACAGTACATACAACGCTTGCTATAACTTGCATGGAACTCAAATATGCTCCGGAGCGGGAACGATAACAGTTATGAAGTGCGGCGGAAATGGTGTATCCGACTTTTACATTTACAGGCTGAACCCAGTTTTTTCCTGTTCCATGGCGTATTGTGCAGGTAGGACCGTAGACATGAGACAGAGCAATTTTATATTCTCCATGTACTTAACTTAAGTGTGCGTATTTGTGATACAGTCAGTATTACTCATGTTTCTTATTGTTTCCTGGAAACTGGAAAATGGGTATTAAAACATATGACAAGCTTTTGTCTAAAAATTAATTACCACCGAAATATTAAAAGAGGCCGTTTTAATGTTTTTCATTTTTTGTGCAATGAAAAGGTATTCACGTATAAGTCGCGATATTTTAAAAAGCAAAAGTACACAGCGACTTAAGTTCCGGCTGTCCCGATATCCAGAGGTTTGCTACTAATAAAGTAGTCTTAGTTTCACAAATAATGAAATATGTTCACTTTAATACCTGGGCAGAAAAACCCCTCAAAAACTCATGAAATGTTTAAAAACAACTATTTTCGGTTGCCTTGACATAACACACGGTTTAAATCGTAATATGGTAATATGTTTAAAGCAGGATGTTTTCCAAACTTGATTTTCAGTTTACGGTCGTAGTTGTACTAAAATACAGAGTTTTTATGCAAACAACTTTGAACTTGGATTTCGTGAGAAATTATCGTGCAATTTGTGCCTTCCGTATACGAAAGTTTGTCAGCTGCGTAAGTTTGCGTATTTCGCTTCAGCTTTTTGTACACCATCGTGATACTATAATTTAATATGTAATAAGTGCAAATAAATCCCCATACTCATCAACTCGACCAGTTAGCCTTAATAAACATAGCATGCAGTACCTTTGTGGACGGTGTTTGTTTTGGAAATACAACAAATCATGTTTTTATGTTGTCAGACTGTTCTGAAGTCAAGTAGCTGTCACGCAAATTAGTGCACTGTTTTGCTCGCATAGACGAAAAAAGCTGGGATATCTTAGTTTAACCGGTAGTTTAAGCTAAATGACACCAAATTTATATTTCTTGCATAGCTAACAACTGCACTTCAGGTGAAAAGAAAGATGATGCATCGGACGAAGACATCGAGTGACAGTTGCTCTCCGTGGCGATGACCGTAACGCTTTCAACGAATAGAGTCTCCAATTCCACAGAAATTCTAAAATGTTTTCTTTACAATATCTTAAAGTAAGCGACTGTTTTTCAATTTTAAGACATTTGAACGGCAAACATACCTAGGGCAGTAGAAAAATTGAAATGGATAAAGGAGTAAGCTTGCAAATCTTCACAGTGGCATTTTAGATAAACAAACTGTTGTTAGTTGTCCCAGGTAAGGGTTACTAGGTAAGGGTGAGATGAACTCTAATAAAATCCTGTTTAAAGATACTTTTCGCTGCTTAATTGGCAGCAGCAATAGTATAAACAAACACCTTTTTTATAAACCGAAAATAATCCTGCAGTTTAAATCGGCATTCACATGTTTTTTTATTTTAAATAAAATATAGCTGGTAAATTTGGAGCATAAGATATATCACTCATCGGAATTTCGAAAATAGAACACAGCCTCGAACTTTTGAACCCTTGTCAGATAGAGCTATCAGAGCTCTGCTACACCGGAGATAGAGATGTGTCAAGCTGTAAGTACACGGATCCGCTTACACGGTGCATACCTTCGACCGGCTGATGGCAAAAATCTTGAAGCTCATTCATTCTTCCACAAGTACCCTATGCAGCTAAATGCCAGGAGAAAGGCTTCGTTCATAGTGTTACAATCATTCTGACCCTTAATTGGTCTTGGAAATATTCAACTGGAGAAGTGGAACAGAATATAAAACGACTAATTGTTAATTCTTCCCAACTTATTGCTGTATGTGAATTTATCCGGAACAAAAGCATATAATAACTAAAACAAGAACTTTTTGTTCCAGTACAATTTTGTCAATTTCCTCTTATTTTTTGTATAGCATAAAAATATGTCAGTTCTCAAAAATAAACTCTCCTCATCATCCTAGGTTATAAAAATTCTCAAACACTTCTCCCCAACCAAAAACACAAAAATTTGCAAATGTCCAATTGCAAAGAAGTCTTTATTTATAGATTATATCCAATTTCTTCTTACATCGTATTTAAAAAGCTATACATGCACAACACTAGTTACAGGCGATGTTGCACTGATAAACATAAGCTGAGAAACAAAGTACTAAAAACAAAGTTGTACATGCACAACACTATAGGCGATGTTACACTGACACACAATAGCCGAGAAACAAAATAC
>JAOBRG010160210.1:0-18370 GCA_027574985.1 Umimayanthus nakama | reverse complement strand
TAGTTTAAAAAAATCACCTATAAAAGCTTGCATGGGATAGTTTTGTCTGTACTGTACTGTAACGTTACTTCAGGCCAGTGCTTTTCGAGGAAAACTCGTTGAAAGTCCTTGAATTCAGCAATACTCGAAAAGGACATTTAACACATACACTGTTTTTGTTAGATTTGGAGACATGCACATGAGTTCTGAAGTTAGAACTACACGTTCTAGTTTGATAGTTTATGAATTATTGAAAACAACTTACAAAGTTTTCGATTTTTAATCGGCTACACAATGAATTTTTCAAATACACCGCAGGTTGGACTTGCAATGTACAACTCAGCACCAGGTTCGTTGAGCTGCCAAGATCTTGTTCCAGGAGATGGCCAGGTGTGTACATGTATATGTGAATATGTTTATGACATGTACATAAAGGAAATTCTGTGACAATTGTTATAACTACATGGATAACGCTGAATTTGTTAGTATTTTTCTGATGTGAAGTTCGAAGTTCCCAAACAAGTGTCACAACGAAACATGGTGGTGCTACAATGTTCAGCATATCTAGTTTAAACCAAAACCACAATCTACATGATGCACACCTAGGAAACAACTTTGAGGTCATTTTGACCAGGGATTCCCCTGATGGATAAATAGAGCTTACCATCGCATACCAACGTGCTCTCGTCTGACAGTAACAGTGCTTAATTGCAAAAAAAAAAACCCAAAGTGCCCAGTTACTCAACTGTTTTCCTAGTCATAACAATTTACATAAAAACAAAAGTTCCGTATTGGTTTTAGGAAAGTTAACGACTTTACCATCAAAGATGTGTTTCCACTTCTGCATGTTGAGACAGACTATACAGGCTATTAGGAGGTGGTGCCAGCTTCTCCTTCCACCACCATATTGGATAGTACTGGCAGATGGAAGATGCCCCAAAGGGCTGCGAAAATACTGACGTTTTTCATCGGGCACTCTTCCAGTTCTGAATTGTGCCTTTTGGTTTGACAGAGCACCAGATACATGTAATACGTTTCGTAAACTGATGCAGTCGGTGCTTGTGGGACTATTATGGACAAGCCCATGTTTAGTCTACTAGGATGATGTCATATTTAAATAGACGGAGCTAAAACTGAAATCACAAAAATATCACAATGATATTTCTAGTTAAGGGTATTGCTGCTGATCCTTCTACAGGGGTCACCACTGAAGTAGCAGAGTCTCTGTTTCAGTCTCAAGATAGAAGTTTGCAGAAGTAAATGTCTCACTTCACGTAACTTATTGGCGTTCACAAATAAACTTTGGAGATAGCTCCTCAATTGAACAACTTGTATATATTATTGATAGAAAAGAACTTCGTTTACGAGATTGCCATTAAGTTACTTAAACGACTTTTGATGCAAATGTAACCGAGATGATTAGGGTTCGGTTTTAGTTTGTTTAAAACCAAAATCGGATATGGCGAATAGGAGTGAAGAACTTGTTTTATTGTCTAAAACAAACATAAAATCGCAAAAGACAAGAGAAGCATCTGAAAACCAACTGAACACAAGAAATCCCAGAGAAGAACTGAACTTTCAGATCTAGATGTACACGTTGGGTAGCGTGATCTTCATACCACGAGGTGCATACCCAAATATAGCAACCTAAACCAATCTCCGCGATACCGAGTAGTAGCAAGTTGGAAAATCTAAATCCAGTTTAATGTGTCACGGTTTATCGAAAACTGAATATTGTATGAAATCCACGAAACTATCATATCTCTGTTTCGACTCATGAAACACTGTGAAACTATAAACTACGCAATGTCTCCGGTAAAACCCCGTGTTTACATATTGCACTCATGAAAACATACAGGTAAACAAGTGGATCCTAAGTGAGGGTGTTCTTTGACATCTCAAAAACACAGTTCGACTTTATATCGTTTTAAATTTGAGTTGTAAGCTCAGCTATGCTGCACAAGCAGCCTTTGTCGCGCAACCAAATTCTGATGGCTCATACATATGGTGGGTATTTAAAAAGGTGTTAGTGTAGGAAAAAGCAGCTTCGTTTCGTTGTATGTTCAATATGCCTGTTCATAGGTCAGTGCTTCTGTAGTAACTTAATTAAAACTGAAGGTAAGTGCTCATTAAATCTATCAGGGTTCAGCAAATGCATAGTTTTATTTTATTTTATTTTATTTTATGACTGTTGACATGTGTTTCATTTTTCCATGCACACTTCATTTTACAGCCAATTGAGGTCGGTGACAGTGTGGAAGTGAAGTACACTGGTTGGTTATGGACAAACAATTCGTTTGGCAAGGTTAGAAGAATAACCCTTTCTTCTTTTTTCTGCTTTTTTTTTCTTGTGTTTAGTAGTTTAAAGATAAAGTAGTATATTAAAAAATTTTCAGCTATTTAGATTGTTAATACTAAAAAGAGATAATAAAGGGATAATAACTTCCCTAAACACTCTTTCATTTGTGAGGATCAGATTTTTATAATTCTAAAACTAAGTTTTCCTTTTCACTTTTGAACGCAATTAGCTCCGGCTTTTATATAAAGTACAGCAAAAGTGTTTTCGTTGCTGTGTGATGTATGTCTTTAGATCAAAGTGAGCTTCATTTACAAGAAAGATTATAGTTGTTACTAGTGCTTAGATAAAGGCAGATGGAGCCTTTCAATTTCTTTTACCTTTTATTTCCATAGAAACCAAATTAATGAAAGATGAATTTCCAAAGTATAGTGTCATTTCTCCACATCCACTAATAGCCTTAAACAAATTACCACGCTTCTAAATTGTTCTCCAACTTAGTACGTTATTTCAGTGATGACTTTTCACATTCCCGCTTGCTCCAAGAAGTAGTTTTGCTGCTAGACAGCGATACACATTCATAAAAAACACACACTCGTTTAAATTCAGAAAAGAACTGTCAAACATTAGAAGACTTCCAAACATCCAGAGTTCTAATCTTTGCTCACACTATAACCAAGCCCAAGGCAAACATGCATGTCTTAATTTAAAACCTATAAAAAGCACCAAATAAGAATAATGATTGGAAGTTAAAATATTGTCTTGATACTTATCTTGTTTTCCCTTTTAACGAAGCTAGATATTCAATTCATGATTGTTTATGTACTTTGCAGATTTCAAAATATGTTTTTCTTGTATACATGTATATTTAGAAAATACTAAAAACATGACTGTTTTGGCAACTTGTGCTGTGGTTTTCAATCCGAGTGGAGCAAGGCGACAAAACAGGACATACGCCCTCCAATAATCAAGTTACTGACCAATTTGTGAGTGGTGTATTATTTTGTTCCTATGAACACGCTCTTTAGTGTTCCCTTTCTGAGTTAGTTGAATTTGTTCTCTTTTTCTAGGTGTTTGACAGCAACATGGAAATTGAAAAGACATTTAAAT
Organism: Umimayanthus nakama; assembly: GCA_027574985.1. Lineage (NCBI taxonomy): Eukaryota > Metazoa > Cnidaria > Anthozoa > Zoantharia > Parazoanthidae > Umimayanthus > Umimayanthus nakama. The sequence continues at coordinate 14,985 of JAOBRG010160210.1, read as the reverse complement.
TTAAGACTGGAAAGGGAAAAGTTATAAAGGTACAGAAAGAATTAGCTTAACGTCCGAACATAAGAATACTAGTTGGTTGTTTTTCTATGTCGAAATAAATTATTTTGGAGATTGAGGACGATAACCATGATTTATTTTCTCTCCAAATCCAGTAGTTTTAAAAAAGAATGGGTCAATCAACCGAAGCTTGCGTTTCATAAACCACATAGAACTACAGTGTATTCTGATTGACTAACTTACATACAGTGCCCTTTTGTAGTATTCATGATTGTTCGTGTACATGTTTAGCTGTTCAAAAACAACTACACAATACTATAATGAAAAATGTAAGTTCCAAAGCGATCGAATAAGTTGCATGCGTTTGAGAGCATGAATTTTGGTCAAGTAGATATTGATATGTGGTATCCCTGTGTTTTTTCCTAAGAAAAGAATACAGACTCCTGGTTTGTAAGAACCTCACAGGTAAACCCTTTTTTAACATTTCGCTATGAAAGCTACGAAATATTGTGGGTCCAGATTTTCATTATAAATGATTTCTTGTGCCATGAGATGTTTGAACTGATTTTGTAGTTCATTGAGGTAAATGCTCAATTTTGCCATTGTTGTGTTTCACTAGACTTAAAGATCTTTACATGTAACTCATTGTTGTGCTGATGTTGTATGGCAGGGATGGGACCAGGGTGTGATTGGGATGATGAAGGGCTCGCGACGGCTGATTGGAATCCCATCTACTCTTGCATATGGAGAGAAGGTGGGACTTTGGCTTTATAATAATTAGGTGGACAAATTGGAACAGATACGCTTCTGACAAGGTTCACGCTGTGCGGTCACAGTGTATTTTGAAAACAATTGATCCAATCATCAGTATTTAACATTAAAGATTGCTGGTCAAATGCAGCAATTGTTGAATACTCGAATGTCTTTGAAAATGCTCAAAATTTTGAGAATTGTAGATCTAGAAAATGCTCTTACAATACCACCATGAAAGGTCACTGGAAAACTTAAGGGTGAAGGGTTTCAAAACCTAATTGTTTTAAAGAGGTCTGGGCTAGAATTTGCAGAGGTGTAGGGGGCTTCCGATCGCGAAGTGTTTGCTTGGGAGGTGCGGATATTTTTTAAAACATGCAGAGATAATTAATGTAAACAAACTGAGTTATTCTAAGCGAACATAGAAGAATCTGACATTGGTTGCACATTGGTGTGGATAACGTGATCCGATAGAGAGCACAGCACTCTAAAAGCAGTGGCAACTGCAGCATTGCGACATTGCTGCAGCCGATAGTGATGTGTGCACTAGTAAATCAGCTAGTTCTAGACAGTCAGCTGGAATGGGACTCTTGAAAACCGCGGGCTGCTGTCTCAAGCAACTGTGCTCTATAAGATCCACGAGGCACTAGTTGGCGTCACTTTCCCTGATGAAATTGTTAAAACAACTAGATCCTCAAGATCTCCAAACCTACTGCCCCTATCATCAATTATGACATTTCCTTCTTTCCTCGATCTATTGTAAAACCAAATCACACCAGTCGTCCTATCGAGCTTCCCGATGTCTTATGTTTCAAATATTCTGCTCTAGCATCATTCGACTTGCCTTTGTTGTAGTCCACATTATTTCACTTTAAGTGTTTTTTCAAGAATTAATTTGTTATATTGTCACTGATTTACTTCTTACTATTTTAACCTCTAGCTGCACCGTCATCTGCGTAATGCGTAAGCTGATATAGAAGTACGTATTAAAGCATAAAGCACTACAATGCCAGAAAAGTAAATACAGTAAAAACCCGCGTTACAATACAATACAATAAACTTTATTTAAGGAGGGTGACATAATAACCAATTACAGTTTTCTAACTTATGGCGTTCTTACTCGCGGGCTTTTACTGTATTGCTGCTGTTTTGCCGCTAATGTTGGCATGGCTGACTCCGTCACAATCTTGTCGCTGTAGCTGCTACCACTGTTACGGCGCTGTCAGCGGACATCAGCGAGATATTGGTGTCACTATTGTCTCAAAGTTATTTCGCCTCCCATCATTGTCACACTGGTGTGACTCAACATCACTGTCACATTAATGTTGTTCTCAATCGCTGTGACACCACTATCGGATTCTCGTTCTGTACTACACATCACTGTCTAGGAAACAATTCAACGAGAATTCTGTGTCAATCAAAGTAATGGAACACTAAACTCCTGACTTGCGCGTTCTTGTTGTTCCTAATGCAGGGTGCACCGCCAAGAGTTCCACCAAGTTCGTCCTTGCTGTTCGAGGTGGAAGTTCTCAGGGTGCGTAATCTTAAAGAAAGCGTCAAGATATTGGTTTTTCTTCTCAGAACTTTTAAATTAAATGAATGATATTATTTGAAAAAGTTCACCGCCATGTATCCACCATGAAATTATAATTTCAAGGGGTTTTTTTTACAAACAAAAGCATTATATTACAAATGTGTTTGCAAGAAAGAGATACAAATGCAAACTGATATAAGTAGACTACATGTACGTCCAATGGGCTGTTTTTTCGGTACCTTTGTTACAAACTGATAATTATGTCAAGAGAACAAGTTGAACACTAGTCAGTAGTTGTGATAACATTGATTATATGCGCAAACAATAAACATACAAAATAACAAACACATTTACATGCCCACATACATACATACATACATACATACATACATATGAAACTCAGAACTGAATCAAAACGTGGCTTCTGGTTCCCTACAGAACTTTTTCTGTAAGGTACGTTGTCGTACCTCACTCGTCAGGGGTCTGGTTTAACCTATAATCCTAATTTAGTTTAATCTTTAATACATACTTACATAGATACATACATATATACATTCATATATACACACATACATACATTCAAGCATTTGCGTACACACAAGTATGAGCATATAATATCCTTTCGAAGTTATGTTACTCGGTTGCCATAAACTTTCACATGAGATAAGATTCTTCACAACCCTCTGGTACACACGTACACCGTTTCCTATTTTTCACATTATTTTCTGTTGGAAACTAAAATCAAGGAGCAAGGCGGTAAGATTAGTTTATCTGATGTCGGCATGCATATGGACTCTACCTTGAAAGAGCAGTTTGATTTGCTTGCTTATAGATCAAAGGAAAGGATGGCGGAGCCAACTCCAGGAGCGGCTCGACAACCAGCCTGCCTCAGACAGTCATGCAAGAGCCCAAACCTGCTCAGAGCACGCCTCCAGTTGCTATAGCAACCTCAACGGTTGCAGAACCCTCGTCAGTAGAAGGAAGCTCTGTCACTGAATCTCCCATGGGGTAAGTTGCCCAGTCTTCAGTTACTGACTCATCGGAAAAAGAGTATAAATGGTTTTAGCCGAGTTTTAGCCTATGTTCAAGAAGAAACTGGGAAATCGTTTACTGGAATCGTACCAACAAAACCATTGACTTTTAGCTTGTCTGATCCTTTACTTACTACAATGCCCAAATTACGAAGGGAATTATTAAATATTACTTTGAACACTTTGATGGCAGGTAAGGTGAAGATCGTGGTAATATACTGCATGTGACAGTTCAAAAAAAAATTATTTGACGGTGTACTGGGCCCGGTTGTTCAATGCCTGATTAGTACTACTGTATTCCTGGATTAACCTATAGAGTTAAATAAAAGGGGGTGACTATTTATTGTTTGATTACCAAAATATGTGAGCTTGGAGTTTGCTTCTTATACTTTTCTTATATGTTGGCTCAAAATGGAGGATGACTAGCCATCTGTTCCACCCCACCCCTGGATCCGCCCCTACTCTAGTCTAGCTTTTTGATATTACAGTAAGGTGATTACCAAGCTTCCGAGTTTTTATCTTTTCTTTATTATGTGTCTATATCTCCAATAGTACTATTATATATTTTTGTACTTGTAGGTCTTTGGAGAATTCTAGTATCAAGGGAAGAACAGCTTCGTTGTCAGAACATCTTTCCGCAGTAGGTGTTACAATAGCAATAGTAACAAGTAATATACAATACTGAACACAAAAGGCTATTTCTAGAGACCAGATGCAAATGTCTGTCAGGAATGAAGGAAATGAACAGGCGTCTATGCCTGCTATTTACCGTACTCTATGTATCACAAAGATATTTTTGCACCTAGGCAAGTCTCAAAGGTGTATTAACAAATATAAGCACAACTGTGAACTTCTATTTAGTTCAGTTTATTTGTTTTGGTCCATTTTGTTAACACAAGCACCATACACAGTTTAGGTGGCAAGGGAGCCCATGAGGAACCAACGGGGCTTGTGATGTTTAGGCTTCCTCGTGACAGTTCGTCATAAGACTGACTGATCTAAAAACAGTGCAGTAAAGTGGTGCTGATAATGAAGAAATCAGTTTATTAACAATCCAGATTCAGAAATGGAAGTTCAAAGAAATTAGATTGCCTGCGTTACAGACAGTCTACACCTCTGGGGTCCGGTTGTTCAAAGCCGGATTAGTGCTAATCCTGAGTTAACTTTATAGGTTTTATTAAGAGTTAATCCAGGATTAGTACTAATCGGGCTTTGAACGACCAGGCCCGGAATAGTAAACCAAGTCAACCGTTGAAAATGCGTGGGCTGGCTGCCACGCAGGTTAAAACGAGATTGAAGTAGCAATTTCCATTTTCTATTTCAGTCTCCTGAAAAGGGCAGCAACAAGGCAAGGCTGCTAGCGCGCATGTCCAAGATGGGTAAGAACGTACTGACCATACCTGGTGCCGTGGCAGCCGATCCTGACCATGATCTGGATGATAGTGGACTGGTAAGACCGCGCTTGCACTCCCTTTTCACGTCACATGATCTCACTCGCTCTGTCCCCTCACATCACGTGACCTCACTCGCACTGACTCTTCAGGTCACATGACCTCACTCGCACTGACTCTTCAGGTCACATGACCTCACTCGCACTGTCCCTAGCTTCATATCAAATGACTTCACTCACACAGACCACGTCATATGACCTCATTCGCACAGTCCCTTCACGTCACATGACCTCACTCGCACTGCCCCTTCACATCACATGACCTCACTCGCACTGCTGTTTCTTATCACATGACCTCACTCGCACACACCCTTCACATCACATGACCTCACTCGCACACACCCTTCACATCGCATGACCTCACTTGCGCACAACCTTAACATCGCTTGACCTCACTTGCGCACAACCTTCACATCCCACAACCTCACTGTCCCTTCGCATCACATAATAATAATGATAATAATAATGAGCTTTCCGTCTCCCTTCACGTCACATGGCCACCATTCACAGACACAATTAAAAACTGATTTGTATTTCTAGCTTGTCTTTGGAGTTGTATCATCATGTTCAACGTTTTCTTAAAGCGTGTTCAAAAAGGCTTAAAGTTTTGTGTATACTGTGCAGATTAATTTTCGTGCAGACACACCAACTCTTCGGTTACTCCGAGTAGTTTCTTTGGGTACAAACATCCGATACATGACATCTCACTTTTGAAAGCGTTTGGTTTAGGCCTTGGCGGATTGTGCTAGCATAAGTTTTGGCATAATTGGAGGAAAAAGCATAATTTCTTAAACGAGCACATGCCACGGCATAACTAGCAAATTTTAGCACTTTTTGAAGCATAAATTCATAAAATTTAGCAAATATGGTGTATTTTCTACACAAATAAATTAAATTTAAAACTACTATTGATTTTGTTCGCTGTAGTTTGAGTTGGTTTAAATCAAGAGAGTACTATATTCTTTTGGTTTAGTCGGTATCTACAAATGTGATTGTTAAGTCGTTGAATGCATTTTACAAATGGCGGTTTAGAGATGCGAGTAGCTGATTTGGGCAGCTGAGGGCCGAGACAAACTGCCATAAAACAGTTTCTTGAAAAACATCATAATTTGGTGTCGTTATTGTGCGCCTATATGCACAGAATCTACATCATTTTGTTAGCATAATTTTGGAAATCAGGAGCATAATTTGAGTATTCTGGCATAATTTTGGCATAATTTGGTAAAATTTCGAGCACTGCTAGTAGCATAATATCCCACTTTTAGGAGCACAATCCGCCAGGGCCTAGTTTGGTTCCACATGAACTCACGACCGCATGAAAATTCGGCTAGAAAAATTGTTCCAAGTGCTATAACAACAATTACTTTATTTCCAAAATTTCACAATACACTTCAAATCAAATAAATGTTAAAGTAAAACAGAGTTATAGTTGTGGCCACCGTATAAAAGAGACTAATCGAGTTAGACGCTATTCAATTGTTAGTTAACAGTTATGTATCAGGAACTTAAATCAAAATTAAAAGAGAAAAAAACCCCGAATATTGTAATATGAAAACAAAGAGAAAAAAGCCACGTTAGGAAAAAAGTTTTATATATTAAACAACGGAAAACTCAATCTGAGATTTCTAAACTGCCTAACAAAATAACAACTTTATTACAGACATAACATTTTTCATAGTTTTTTCTACATTAAGATAAAGAGTTATCTTGATGCTAAAACATTTGGTTAGAATTTTTCCATTTTGATGTCAGCAGTTAACTTCACCAACTCAGGATACACCCAGTACAGAACCAGTTTCACCTGCTCCTGCCGTCATCGAGGCCCCATCCCCTGCCCCTGTCACTCATCAGTCGAATCCTGAACCAAGCCCTAAACCCAAACCTCACTTACCACCTCGGCCAGTACATCCGCACCCAGAAGTACAACAGACACTCCAAGAGCAGGCTGCTCCCCAGGCCCATCCCGTTCAGCCACAGCCCGGTGTGCCAAGTGGTTTTTCACCACAACAGCTGGCTTTGTACCAGGTAAGTTTCGTTACCCATACCATCTCAGGTCAGTGATACCGAACCCATGCAGTCTTGTTATCTTACTATACACTTCAACACTGACCTCGTATCAGGCAGGTGTACTGTACAACAGCATTCCCTCGCGAAGATGCATTTCTCCCAATCAATACAGTTCCACTTCCAGCCTACCTAAAAAGTATAAGAAATTACAGAATACGCGCAAAATACTCAGAACTCTGGGCATTAAAGGTGTTATGTACCTTTAATTTTTAAATGTTATAAAAGCAACCGTTCTCGAACTAAGTGTACGGTGTTTAACTGAGTTTAATATTTTTTGGACATCTTACAGTGGTGTTTCTTTTGTGATTTGTTTAATATCTTAATTCTTCAAGGCACCTCAGTCCGTTGGATATCCCATGATGCCACAACCACCCCAGGTGTTTCCCCAGGCAACGTTTACCTATGCACAGCCAGCTCCCCCACCCCCACCCCCACCAGCACCGTCTCCAGCCAGTGAGGCTATGGTACCTGTCTTGATGGCCGAGAGTCGACAACAACAATCGGAAGTCAGGATGGCAATTGGAAAGGTTTCCGACAAAATTGAGGAGCTCAATCACAAGGTACAATCACTAGGGCTCTTTCTTATTTTGTCATACTGGATACAGCACACAACGGAAGTGATGTGAGATTCGTAATCAGGATAATTTAGTTGTAAAATTCAAAATTGTAGAGGCTACCAGCTCTCTGTGAACAAAGTTAAAGTACTATTACTTGTTATCGAAATACCTGTTGTAACCATTATTTTGATATTCGGAAGGACATTATATTACTACTGTGTCTTTCATGAATTTTTAATCTGAGCGGTTGAAAGAAAAAATGATTGGAATCATGGAGACTTGCTGACTTGCCATCTTCAAGATGCTCGAGTGATCTCAATGTTTTGTCTATAACATCGCCACACTCTTTGACAGAGATCTGAACCCGGTTGTTCAAAGGGTTAGTTCTTAATAGAACCTACAAAGCTGTAAATCCAAGATTAGCACTAACCTGGCTTTGAACAATCGGGCCCTTGTGAGTACAGTTGGCACGCCAGTTCCTTTGACTCCAGAGGTAAATTATTTCAAAAAGGCTAACTCGAGTTTTGTACAAATGGAAGCCAAACTAGTTCTCGTCTTAAGACGACCAACCGGAAATTTAAGATCTTCTTGTCACTGAGGTTAAAGCTTTTTTATCAAGGAGAATTTGCTACAAAAAAGTAGTATCTAATCAAAGTTGGCCGAGATGCGATTACGAAACCAAAGAAAGTTAAGGTTTTTTACTAAAAGGGGCAAATCCATAGAACACCCGATCAAGATGAGCTTTAGTACCAATCACAAGTTTTGATTGCTTTATGTGTGAATAATTCTTAACACTGTGGTTGTCTAATCTTCTGCAAGTTGCCCCCGTTTCTGTGTAGTTCACTTCCATACAGATTTTTACCACTCTCGGATTGCGTCCAACACAGAATTTACTTTTTATGACATCTTTCATTTTACTATTCCAATCGTGGTATTCTCTGTCCAAAAATGCTTTCAATGAAACAAAGAAGTCACTGACTGAGGTGACTCTTTGTACAGGTTGACAAGTTGTCGTTGTCATCAGGAGCTCTTGTCCCTCCTGGTATGTCCCCCGGTTATGGCGGATCGGCCGCTATGATGGATACCGCCATACTCCTCCATAACATCACAAGAATTGTGCAGGTCAGTAGTGTCACATTAAAGAAACATTGTCAATAGTGTCATGTTGTCAGGAGCTCCTCCCCTCTCTATTCCGTGTGGCACTTGGTTATGGTGGATTTGGTGCCATGACGGTATCACCGTTTTTTCTAAATAACATCACGTTCTTGTTTCTTTCGAATCTCGAGGCTGTCAAGTCGGGTTTTGTTTTTGTCTTATTTTACGTGCATCTTTTTGTTCTGGTTGTTGTTAGACTGATGATTCAAATAATGAATTTTTTTTGTTAGGAAAACGAAAAGCTAAAAGTTGAAAGCTCAGAAAAAAGGGAGAAAATCGAGGTCTTGAACGAGAAGATCTCGGATTTGCTTCAGAAGAATCAGAGGTAAAGTACATTTAGGTCAATCCAGACATCAGTCAATTATAGCCTGATTGGTCTCACAGTGGACATTTCTATTGCAATTGCTTTTATGTACGGGATCTATTTTAGATTAGAGTGAGTTGAAATTCAGCGAATTTGTGTTTACTAGTACAACAATTTGTCTTTTGACACTTTTTGCTTGTAGTTGAACAAGCAACGTCTAAGCAACCCTTTTTTACCCGGAATTCTTTACCAGATACACGTAATTTAATTTGGAATTTTTTTTTCAAATGTTCCTGTAACTGATCGCTCGTGAACTGCTTACAGCATGTACAATTGTTAACTAACCTAGTTTTACAGTGGAACGTTTTTGGTTGTTAACATACGAACACACGAAAACCACCCTGTAAAATTGCAGTCTCTTTTACAGTTGTAATATGCGTTCAACCAGAGGCAATACGGAATATAAAAAATGCACTTCATAATTCTTCAAAATTTTCTGTCATACAATCTTACAAAACTTTTGTGAATGTGAATTAAACAATGTAACCTCTTACAAGATTGTTTCTTTCATTCCAGATCTAAAACATAAACTTGTTAACGAAACAATTTCCTGCTGTCGTTTCATGGATCTTTGCTTATGCATACAGCCTTTCTAATAATATTTGTTAAAATTTTGTTTTACTAAATTCACGTGCTTTTTTAATTACATCACTACAGTCTCAACATTTTTCTGGAGTCTGCTAGCGGTATTTTCTAAGTATTTACGCTCACTCTTTAAGTATAAGTATATGTGTGTGTCTTTCTGAACCTTGTATGGTGCTGTCCGTAATCTTTCAACCTGTGCTAATGGCAACCTACTGCCATTAGCTTCCGATATTTCAGGCAAACAGCCCCCCTCAAATTTCTTTACTTTTCTTCTTGGTGCAAAAAGTTACTATTCGAGTGATGAAGGATAAGGAAACTGTGAAGTGCTGGTGACTGCATAGATGTTCTTCTTATTGGTTTTCTGTTTTCATTGATAAGGTTCTTTGAACAAAGCAACACAATGCTGGAACAAAGAAGTGATTCCTTGCAACAGAACACAACTCAGACCCAGACGAGAGTGTTAACCTTGGAACAGGAAAAGGTTTGTACGACCTTCTCTTAACATTATTTTTAGATGTTAAATGTAACAACCTAAGTTAGCTGTTACCAGTTTAGCAGGCCTTGATTACAGGTGGCATAGACGGCCAGGTGCCTGCATTTGCAAGCACCTCGGTCAATAGGCCTTTTGCAGCTACAAAATCCAACAAACTTGAGAGCAAAATAATGTGACAAGACTCCACCGGGAGCTGAAAATAAAGCAAATCATACTTTTTTAGTTAATTGTATTTTGTCTTAGAGTCAGACATTCTTTTGCGTTCCAGTTTGGCGTATTTTGGAGCTTGTTACCTCCAGCTGCGAAGGTTCTGTTTATATTTCTGCAAAATTAGGGGTTTTGCCCTTTCACTAGGCAGCAGGTTCTACGTTCATATTGATCTTGGGAAAAAGGAGCAGCCGTAGGCTTTTGCATTGGAAGAGAGGTGATGACACTTACATCACTACGTCTTGCATGCCTTTCATTAGGAGATACAGTGGAAGGAAGAAACAGTAACTGAGTTTTGTAAAAAGAACAGCTTACTGATAAAGAAAACGAGTGTTCCAAGGAGTCCCAGCCTAAAAATATACTGTGAGGTGCCAGCCATGCATCTGTAGTCAGAACAGACAAATTTAGCAGCGTTCTTTTGTACTTGCTCGATGGCACCGATGCCAACATTGGTGTGACGATTCTGAACAGGGCCACGAGAGACATAAGTGTTATGCATTGGGGAATTTCCATATTCTCACTTGTATGGATATCGACCTCTAGAGATTTTCCTAAAGTTTTCAAAAGTCTGAAAACGTTTTCATTATTTTCCAAAGATTTCCGAACGTTTTCGTGATCCCAGAAGTTTCTCTTCGAAAGTAAAAGTTGAATTCATATCTTCCCCCAAGCATTGCTCTCTATTTGTGTTTTAGTACAAATTCATGGAGTTCAGAAATTTTTTAAGGTTGAAGCACTTGTCTAAAAGGGTCCATTCTTTTTGTACCGATAACTGTTACGGCTAATTTTTATGGTTTGGGACTCTGATTGTTGTCAGGTTTTCTTTCTCACTCTTTAATTTGCGACATGCATCCGCTCATATAATTCACCTCTCTTTTTCTGATAATTGAACTCTGAAACATTCATAAAGACTTGTTATGTTTTACTTTAGATATCCCTGAGTTCTGAGGTTACAACTGTGAAGACGCAGTTGACGTCAGTCCAGACCGAACTCACTGCCCTCAGACAGCAAGACTCAGAACTTAGAATGAAGCTGTCGAAAGCGCTATCTGATTCTGAGAGATACAAGTACGAACTGGCGCACGCAAAGGACTCGCATACAGGTACAGAACTGCACAAAACACCCGTGTACACAATCACTGTGTCACACACTCTGCAACTTCACGGTGTCACATACTCCTTACCTTCCCGTTGTCACGTATTCCGCACCTTTACTGTGATTGTTCTCTAGATGAAGAAGGGAAGACCAAAACCCTAGTATAGTTTATCAGTCTTCAACATTCCTAAAAGAATGTTTACAGCTATCACAACCTTGTATTCTTTTAGATAAGATAAGCTTCCCTTTAAGGAAATAGGCTTGAGAGAGTCGAAGAGCTAAGTAGAGCAGATACAAATATCGTCCTTTTGAAAAAAAGACAATCAGAAAACAAAATGGAAGTTTTACTGGCGTGAGCTATCATGTTCAGTACTTGTTATCTATGAACTTTTGAAATGCTTTTAGAGAATGAAGAGCAGGCGGGAAGGTTGAAGCAGGACTTGAAGGAAGAAAGACAGAACCGCAAGAGATGCGAGAGCCGAGTGGAGCACATGGAAGAGGAAGTGTCGGACTTACGTCACGAGAAGGAATCGCTTGAAAAGGTGGGTTCAATTTGGGTTGAGGCTTTCGGGTGGGTTAAGCGTGTTGGGGGGTTAGGTAGGGTAGCATCTGTAACAACGAGCTTTTATTTTAAAGGGGGATTTAGCTAACGTAAATCCGCTTTAGTTTCGGTTGCAGTTTCAAACGTCCACTTCAGCCATAACCAAGCTGGACTGTGTTTTCTTCATAATGCGTAAATTTAAAAAATGACGAGTTACACGCTACCTTCAATTGCAAACAAAAAGACACATGTTGGAGAAGAAAAGGAAACGCAAACAATTAAGCTGTGAAACATTAAAGGAAAATTTGCTATAGAAGCCCCAAATCTGAAAGAAACCGAAATACTTGTTAGAGCCTGGAATACTAACTGCCACGTGACATAACAGATGCGCTGAGTAACCACTTGTCTCTTGGCTTTAACAGTCCCTTGCTGACCGTAAGAAGAAACATTCTGCGGACAAGAAGAGATTTGAAGAAGAACTGGAAGAGGTGAAGACTCAGCATGAGGTGAGAGAACAATGTGAACGTAATCTGCACAGGAATCCCACAGCGGTGGCACAGCGTTCGAGGTTGACACTACTCCCACACTGCTGTCCACACTAATGTCACAGCGGTGACAATTGCCACTGGTGTCACAGCGGTGAGAGTGACAGTATAATACAGCAGTGGCCAAGATAGCACTGTGACAGCGATGGCAGCAACATTAGTGTGTTAGCAATGTAAACTGACAAAGCTGCATCAACGAAGACTGGCAATACTGTAACATTACTGTGCGCACTAGTGTGGTAGAGGTAGCAACTGATAGCATTGTGACACTGACAGCGCTGTGACATTGATTTTCGCATTAGTGTGACAGCGATGCTCAAATTAGTCTGACACCGAGGTGCGCATCACAGTGAAAATAGTGGCAAAAGACAGCGCTGTCACAGCGATGACAACTGACAGCATTGTCACAGTGACAGCGCTGTGACGTTGATGTTAGCATTAGTGTGACAGCGATGTTCACATGACTGTGAAAGTAGTGGCATCTGACAGCATTGTATCGTCACAGTGACATCACCGTCAGCTGCTATCCCTGTCATACTGATTTGCACATCGTTACCTTTGCACTGTGCTGTGCTCTTTTTTTCTCTGCCACGGCGCCGTTCTCATTTCTACTGTCATAACGCTCTGTTCGTTTTCGCTGTCACAACGCTGTGCACCCGGTGTACAATCGCTGTGAGATTACTCCTATGTAGCAGAGTATTGTACGTATGTCCTGTAGTTAGAATACATTGCGAACTATCAACCAGCAGCTTAGAGTACATTGCGATATATTTCACGTGTCTATAAGTTGAGAGTACATTCCGAACCATTGTCTTGCAGAGTAGTGTTTTTCTGTGTTTAAAAGCAATATATCTTATAGTTCTTGCCAGTTCTGTTGATGTTTGTATTTTCACTCACCCAAGGAAGAAATTAAATCCCTGAAAGACAGGCACAGGAGAGAAAAACAGAACACTGGAACTGTCAGCCAAGAACAGGTTGGTATTACAAATAATCCTGTGTGTATGCGTTTGTGTATGTGTACAGTCACTCTTCGAATGCGAGGTTCCTCGAATGAGAGGAAATATTTGTCTTCGGTTGAAAAAATCTCGGCGCATGAGAACTCTGAGAAATTTTCCCTTAGCAATAAATAAACGTCTTTGGTGGCGTGTTTCTCTGACGAAAGAACAACGTGAAACCTTGCTTGGAGGACAAACACGGTTTGATAAACGGTTCTGAGAAGTTTGAAGTAAAAATTCGCATGTTGTTGATTTTTTTTTCCATTTTCCCTTTCCATCGCTTTTAAATGCTGTGTATGAAAACAATACATAGAATACCATTACATACCTTGAGGTACTTTGTTTTACTTCTAATTCCTGTATTTTTCTTCAAAATATATCCATACCTACCAATGAAATATCCATTGCTTGGCAAGCACACGAGTCCTCAAATCCGAGCAATAATGACATCGTGAGTGGCAACGGCCGGGTGCGCACGTCTTCGATGGCATCATTTTCCCGCTTCTTTTGCGCGCACGCACCAAAGAAAAATTCTTACAAACCAGGATTATTTGTAATTTAACACAACATTTTCGTGTGCTGATCTGGTTGTCCCAATCTTGTAAGTAAAACATTTCATTGTCGGTACTGTTTGAAACGTGCAGCAGAATAATTGCTTTCTAAAATCTTGCTACAGACATTTTCGAAAACAAAACTGGCAGAAACGGAGTGCGCTTATCCCTAATTTGACATAAATTTGGCGGTTTTTTCTATCTTCATTTATCTCATAAATTATGTTGGTATATATAACCAAGTTAATTGCTAAAAGTTATTTAATCGAAGTGTCCAGACAACACGCTAAAGAAGCCGTGAAATGCTTCCTCGCATTCGAGGAAATTCCTCCCATTCGAGGGATTTTTTGTCCCAAAACAACTCAGCCTTACTCGAAGACCTTTTTGTCAATAGATGGCCAAGTTTGAGGCAGAACTAGAAGATCGCTGGAAAGAGAAGGCTGGTAAAATGGTTTCGCAAGCCGAAGACAAATGGCAAAATAAGTACAATGAACTTGTTGAAGAGAAAGACGATGTAACGAAGAAGCTGGCAGCACTAGAAGAAAAGGTAACACTGTATCTACTGCGATATCAACAGGACAGAACGAGGCCGAGTTAACCTCGTGGATTTTGATAAACAGGGTCCAGTGGTTCAAACCTCCGGTTAAGCTAACCCCCGCTTAGGACTGTTTCACCGAATTGTAGTTTCAATGCACATCGCAAGCCAGTCGAAGTTTAATCGGTTTGAGTAACGCTGTTTAATCCCTTGGTGAGTTTTAATCCTTGGTTAGAGGGTTTAATCCCCGATAAGCGCTGACCGGAGTCTTGTGCATTAAGAAAAGTCGGTGTTGTGTGTTACGAATGCCTGGTCACAGCTGCCCATTATGAAAACTTTGGTAGGTTATGAAAATAATGGAACAGATCATCCATTCCTCACTCTCCAAGATTAAGTGCAAAACTTTTCCCCGACCATATGACATATCTGAAACCGCAAAATGAGAAACTATCAAAAAATAAAAGATGTAATATTTCTCAACATTTTAAAGATAGTGTTATAGACTTTGTAGATAGGTAGATAGAAGTTATACTTT
>JAOBRG010159988.1:0-18373 GCA_027574985.1 Umimayanthus nakama | reverse complement strand
CTCAATATCCAGGATTGTTTATTACTTCATTTTTCGTATGTTTCCGATTTCTGAACATTTGATTTGACACTCCGAAGAATGGTAGGATAGTTAGGTCGCACTGCTTTTATTAACGAAAATATAGCCCCAGATTAGTGGACTTCTGTCCCCGATATCTCTAAAAGTAGTTCGGGGACCCCCCTTTTTTTATTTTGTTTCTGGGGTGTACACATATTAAATTATTCATGGACGAAGTTTTACCAAAATCTGAGTACAGGTTCTATTTGGATGGAATGACCTTAATTGACATGTCTACGCTGCAGCTTGTCGGTAATCAATCTGGCCATGCAGTGTAGATAGGATCAAAGCAAGCTAAACAGCATGGAAGACATCAAATTCTTGAGAAATCTAGGGAATGGGATAATTGTCTCTGATAGCAATAGAATTGAGCTTCATATATTCCACACAGAAATTCAGTGATACGTAGTTTCATCCTTCTGTAACGATCAGAAGTAGAAGATTGTCGGGTTAACTAATGCAACAAGAAAACAACCACAACAGCTTATTTTGTATCTTAGTAGTTATATGTACAATAATTTAGAATTGGAAGGTTGATTATAGCAGGTCTGAAAGTATTATATGGACTTGTCAAGCCAGACTCCAATGGTCGAAGACCACCCTCTCGGAAGTGTGTAAAGTCAATTTTTTTAAGGACTTCGCCTCTGGTGGAAATTTTCTACGTCACTGGTAGAACTTTTTTGTCCGGTTTGCGCTTATTTTCGCAGATATCTAAACGTCTTTGAACAAAATGAGTGAATTCGTTTTTTCAGCCAATTTTACGATAATTTATCAGCAGAGAACCACAAAGTAACGCCGTTTTAGTAAGTCTTTTTTACAACAAGCATATATAAGCGTCACAATTACACACGTACTAATTCCCTTCAGCTTATCCAAGACGTTCTGGCCCTAACGGAAGAACAAGGTGCTCCCAGGCCCTCTGAGGATGTGATGTCACAAAGTGTGGACACGCACGATGTGTACTGTGAGAGGGCGTGGCAGAATATCATGCCGACACTGAGACTTTGGCTTATGGAACTCAGAGGACTAAAGGTGCATTCGTTTGATTTCAGTTTTTTTTTAAGTTTTTAAAGTAATTCTCTTTTTTCTGAAAAAACCCTATTGGTAGCATTTATTTTTGTATACTGACTGACTTTTGTTCTGATCCACCGACAGTGCTCGTTCTCTTTTGAACTTTTGAGTTTCCAGGACTTTCTATAACCTTTTCCACGACTTTCGTGTGTTTTCCATGACCTAAATGTTACCAAGACTTATAGTAGCATATCTTGCTTTGGATCCTGCGGGTAGTGTTTAACAGGACGATTTGCAAAATATTGCAACCTTCAATTTCCGGTTCCTTAACAACATTGGCTTCATTAATTCCTTTTTTTCTATAAACCATTCAAAAGAGCTGGATCCTATCCACGAAAATAAGTTAAAAGTGGCTACCAACGTAGCATGGTGAAACAGTAACTGCAGAGAGAGAGACCTGCTTTTCACTTTCCGTTTGGTCTTTGATGCAGAAAAGCATTATTCACACTTCACCCTTGATCGCATTTATTGCAAACACTGAGAAAACAGTACTAGTGTCACTTTTCAAATGCACGGAAGAGTTTGGGTTTTTTTCAGTTTTGCATAAAAACATCATTCCAGTGGGGAGCGCGAGTGTAACGACGTGCCTTCTCCCTCCTCAAAAGTTATCCAGAAGCGGGGTTTTTGCTCACCTTTGTAATTAACACTGCTGTTTGAAAACAAAACATTCTTGAATAGCACTTCAGAGCCTTAAGACCCATGCAAACGGACGCAACAAGTCACGACATTGTAGGCTTGAGCTCGTTTTTGTGGCCTTAATAACAGCCTTTTTTGTCCCAAGCTTTTCTCTATCTGTTTATAGACCCTTTGACGATCTTTCCTGAAATAATAGTCTTCATTTGAGACGTCCCAGAAGCAAAACCTCGAGAAGGTCAATCAGCTGTTCCACCTCAGTCGTGATCTGACCATCTTTTGGTGCGTTTACTTGCGTTTTTCGATTTTCTGATGTTTCCTCAAATTTTCGTTCAAATCGGCTAGATACGCCATGTTTACAACAATCAAGAAAAACGAAAACGCGTAACGATTGTTTGTTTTTTGCAAAAATGTTACAAAGCGCGTGCGCAGACGTTTTCACGAGGTCAGCATTATTGTATCCCATTCCCGGATGCAAACGGGCGCAATACTGCTGCGCTACGCTTCGCCAAGAATAATAGAAATGTTGGGGCTTGTTGTGCCAAAAGTTTGACCGGTTTGAAACAAGTGCCGACATTGTTGTGGTTCAATGCAAACGGACGCAACAAATGACAAATTTTGAAAACGAAAAATGGTGAGCTCTAGCCTTGATTATTTCATGCTACAAACAAAATTTTAAATTCCTCAGTAATTTATAGTATCTTTTGAATGTTAACAAACTTTGTCGTTGTTGTATTTAGGACCTCCGTAAGTCTGTCAACAAACTATCAGCACATTTGTTACCATGGCAGCCCGAGCGGTTGTTTGAGAAAGACGGTAGTTTCATTACTGTGAGGCAACTAAAGACTGCTATTGATTCACTGTCCCAAGAGAGAAGGTCGGGCCCTGCTGACTTGCGTGGCGACAGACCCACCACAGAACATCTACAGAGCATCGTCGCTCACTTCCAGAAGCTGTTCGATGTCAACAGTGTGTCTGGTGTGTTTCCACGGATGAATGAGATCTACATGAGGCTCGGGGAAACCTTCAACACCATGAATACTATGAAGGAAATTCTCAACCTCGGTATGACTCCGAAGGGGGTAGTTCAGTAGTAGTAATATCACTACATTAATGGAAGTGACGTGCTAACAAGAGTTTTGTTATAGTTTTTATGAATTTGTCAGAGTTTTAGGCAAAACATCAAGGTCGGCGGGTCTTTATGATTCTAAAGTCATTTATTTCCTTCCAAACGCTCAGATTAGTAATCCATGACCGATGGTAGTTGCAACTTAATGTTTTTTCTGGATATCAAATTAATAGATACAAAAGATGTTTCACCAAGTTTTTTCATTTTCTTCACCGGGACTTAGTGCAGACGGTTGAAGCTTTAACTCAAGTTTTTGAGTTTTCAATCTGCAATTTTAAAATCAGCAACAGTAGTTGTCACGCCACTTCCACTGGCTATAAAGCAAAAACTAATTATTTCCCGAACCAAAGGAAGTTCGTTAGACCGGTGCAATTCTCTGGTTTCTGTGGTTAAGAGAATAAGAACGTGTGGATACCCCTCTAGAGAATTGATATGCCAGATATGTTCTGCACATTTAGGCTCTTTCTGGATGTATGAACACTCAGAAAAATAGGATAAAACACATAACGAAAAGATATTGGTTAAGCCCTAAAGAGACTTATCGGACATTCGCTGGGCTTATTTTCGGAAATCTTGTTCACGATAGTCTTCGTTACAGTTTTCACTCGTTTAAGTAAATTTCGAAACATTTTGTTGGTCTGAAAAGCAAAATTTAGCAAAAAAAGGCCAAGTTGTGAGTCAGTACCAAACAGATAAGTTGGCATCGTTATAACGTAGCACAATAACGTGAGTTTATCGTACTGATTCTTGCAATACCCTACCCCTTCCATACCATTCCGGTCTACGTGGAGAAGAGAGAGGGTAAGAAAGCCCCGTCCAGGTTGGATCCATAGACCTCCTTTGATCTGGGGTTAGGTTTCCTCACTGTTTTTTTATTGTGATACAAGTACAAACATATGTATGTTACCGAAATAGTAAGAAAGAATTTGCAAAGGGACTGTCATATAACCTAAAGTGGGACCTCAAACCCCAATCAAAAAAGTCTACCAGTTTCCCTGCCAATCCTAACATGTTTCATTTCATGAATGTTTCGAGAAGATTCCAGCTCTAAAGCTACAGATGTCGTGAATGCTGTTGGGAAGCTTGGCAAAGCAAGACACTTATTGAACGTGGATGACTTGCCAGGGTAAGACAAACGTTTGTTGAGATAGAATGTAGTGTTCACCTGAACGCGATATACTTGTCCGTGGTGAAAGAACTGTTCAACCAGCAAACATCTTTGAAACAGATGCAGATTTCTAGGTGTCTAAAAGGGTTATATATTTAGTGTTCGGTGTTTGCTACTAGCATAACACTTACAGTTTTGATTTGTTATAGAGCATCATTTGTTATCATTCAATTCCAAAACGTATTTCTTTTGATTGGTTTAGAGTCCATCACACGGCCAGTGTAAATAATTGTGTGTGCTGCAGTGTTTGTTGAAAACCGGCAAAAGTTTCATTTAGAACAGGCTTACTTTGGTCTTTGCCAGCATTGTAATTACTTGGCTCCTTAGGAGGTCGACATATAAAACTAATTAGAGTCATTTTTTCCTAATAAATTGTTGCCTCAAATTTAACTATGTGCTCATGCACACTTCGTTTAGTCGGAAGAAGACCTTTTAAATTTCATTAATAAGAAAAGAGTGAAAACAAATGGGGAAAGGTAAAACAACTATTGAACTGGGTTGTCACAAAATACTGATCGTGGTTTTGTCAGTGACTCGTAAATCATTTTGCTTCTGCCTTTCTATCGGAAAATAACCAGTTGCCAGCCACTGAAAAATGATAATACTTTGCCCAACTTCGTCCAAATATTTTTAAATATCTACTTGGGCACCGCTCAACAGGTGGTGCGATGGGTAACATTTTCCATGCACCTTGAATGTGCTTCACTACGCTGTTTTCTTTGATGTAAAATTTAAACTTGCA
Organism: Umimayanthus nakama; assembly: GCA_027574985.1. Classification (NCBI taxonomy): domain Eukaryota; kingdom Metazoa; phylum Cnidaria; class Anthozoa; order Zoantharia; family Parazoanthidae; genus Umimayanthus; species Umimayanthus nakama. Next base: position 13,573 of record JAOBRG010159988.1, on the reverse strand, counting down.
GTAACGTAAGTTTCTGATAATACGAAACTAAAGATGGAAAACCCCTGATAGCTATCTCAAACTAACCCGGTTGACTTGGCGGGGTTTTTTAAAAACAGTCAATGTCTATTAGCTTCCTCGTGTGCCATTTGTTTTGTTTACTCGAAAAAGAGGTAGATCAGCAGTTTTGCGAGTAACATAAAAAACACAAAAGTTAAAACGTGGCATGGGGATAAGTTCCTGGAGTGGTTAACCTTAGCTTGCAGTTATGTTTAATGTAAATTACTAAAATGCGTTTCGTTGAGAAAGAATGTATTCCTTTTAGTTTCAAAACTAAAACCATGAGCTGTGGGAGACATTGTACTCATATTTTAAAAAAATTATCTCCTTACCAGCACCTTTGTTGTATTGTGTGTTTTATCGCTTCGTTCAGCTCTGATAAATCCCAAATATTTGCCGTTTTTATCCATGCGTTTTCGGTTGTTAGTTTGTTGTCAAGTTCGTTTGTACTGGTCTGTAGTTTGTACTCCCAATGGTAATACCGCTGATCCAGACCACCAGGGACGCGAGACAAAGCTTTCGTCTCGTCCCTGGTGGTTTGGATCAGCGGTATTACCGTTGGGAGTACAAACTACAGTACAAACGAACTTGACGCATGGATAAAAACGGCAAATATTTGGGAATTATCGGAGCTGAACGAAGCGATAAAACACACAATACAACAAAGGTGCTGGTAAGGAGATAATTTTATTAAAATATGAGTACAATGTCTACCACAGCTCATGTTAAAACCCACGGCAATTGACAAGGTTCACAAAGTTAAACGCTATTAAAACATTATGCTATGCAGTACCAGTGCTAAGTAACAACTGTTGATGTTGTGGGGTTTCTGTCAACAGGATCATTAAACGACTCGAGGAATATGATGAATTCTTTCCAGCTTTTCAGGCGATGGTAACGGAACTGCGCAGGATGCTGGGTAAGTCAAGCGTTCTTAACCTTGTTATCTGTTTAACAATTGTTCTATGAAATTGGAGCGAATGGTGGCAGAATATTCTAAAGCCACTATTCGCCGAGATTGAAGAGAATAATTGTGGTAGCATATACAAATTCAGTGACAACACAACACATTCAAGAAAAAAGTAAGCACTTGCAAGATTTCTTCCTCTTCACCACCGCAAAACGGGAGTTTCGCCGACCGTTAGTAATAGTTATTTCACTCCGCAAATTACCCACCTCCCGGGACGTGGATATTGTCTATTAGTTTAACCAAACATGTGGATAGCACTTTTCGCGCAATCTGGTTGGTTCAACAAACACGGTATATCCTAGGATATTCACCTCCAAACAAAAATTTTCAAAATGAAGGCTCGTTTTGCTACTGTCACGGAAGAGAAAATTCGCCAAATGAACGAAGAAGCTACTCCTGCAAACACAAAATCCACCTGTTTGGTTAACATTAAAACAACTACCCCCCTCACTGTCGGGGGATGGTTGTTAATTAGCATATACAAAGTCGAAGACGTTGGTATTTCAAACAATTTGATTGGTTCGTTATCTCTGACTAATGGACGTTGTCCACCTCCCCGGAGTTGGATAATGAATCAATAGCCGGCGTAAACTCTCGTTTTGCAAAAGTGACCGAGCCCGACATCTTGCGATGCAAGGTATTACAATTGCGAACGACACAAAGAAAGCTTCAAAATTAGGAGTGAAAAGTTTTCAGACATAAACAATGTTTTAACGTACAATTTGCTCACTTGTCAAGCATCTTCTGTCCTGGTCGCCAAATTCCGCTGATGCCTCTCTCCTGGAACAACGAATGTCCTTCCACGGCTCCATTTCAAAGTCCCCCCCGTTCAACTACTTTTCCAATGAGCAAAACGTCTCCATTCAAAAGAATTAAATGTCGCTACCTTTCTTGAAAATGCGAGATTTCCGGAGGAAACTTTACAAACTGTTTCTTTCAATTTCAATTTCAAGTAAACTGCAATTGTCTTCACGGAACTACTTCAAGGTATAAATAACTTGAACAGCAATTTTGTCGGTCAGCTTTAACAGACGCTGCTGAGGATCGCCAATTTTCATGAAAACTTCAAAGCTCGTTTGTAGAGCCGCCATCTTAATGCAAACTGTAAGTTTCGTCATAAATTGTTGTTCATGGAAATGAGGCAGCCAACTGTGTGCGCATGCCCATTACTGTGGATACGTTGGAAGAAGTTGAAAGAGATCAAACTGAATTTTCTTGCTTACTTTTCTTGAATGTGTTATGTTGTGTTGTCACCGAGTGTGTATATTCTAATACAATTATTCTCTTCAATCTCGGTGATTAGCCGCTTTTAGAATATTCACCTACTTGCTTCACATGTTCCCAGCCTACTGACAGTAATCTGGGTCCGCTGTGAGAGCTCTTATAAGGTTCCTGTTATTTAACTGCGTCCTGCTAAAATATCCCACATTATCGTTTCAGCTGTTGAATAAATGGATGAAACTGTGACTGCTGTGAGAGCTCTTGTAAAGTTCCTTATTTAGAGCTGCGTCCTATTGAAATGACCCACGTTATCATTTCAGGTGTGGAACAAATGGATGAAATTGTGACTGCTGTGAGAGCACTTGTGAGGTTCCCAGCCTACTGACAGAAATATAAGTCCGCCATTGGATTGCAAGGTGTCGAGAAACGCTAGTGTTATTTTACGAGGTATCGAATCTCTCGACATGTAAAGGCTTTTAAAACAAAAAACGTAAACACGTGAATACACCCTCTGCATTTGATGGAACCAGAGCATTTATGTGAACACTGAGGATTAAGTTTGCTCTTGTGCTCGGGCCCGTTCGATGTCCGTAGCAGAAGTTTCGTTTTTACGTATTGCAGCGATAAGAACAATTGACACTCAACGGAAGTGACGTCAAAACCGTTCTTGGAAGAACTTTATTGTGGGTTGAAAGTAATGGCGAAATTTTGAACAAGGTATCAAGAATTGTGACCGATGATTATGATGGTTTTGTAACTGAACTCGCCATTTTGAAAAACATCCAGGAGACCCTGGGAACGAGGTTGAGCAGTTTGAAAGCGGCGACAAGTTGGCGAGTATCTCTCATAAAAGATCACTTGTTTCTTTCCAAACTCCATGAAAGCAAAGCAGTTGTAACACAGTGTTCTTTCCAAAGTTCTAATAACAGGCGCAAAGGAAGATTTATTTACGTGCAGTTTAAAGTCTGCTTATTTTCTTCACCAAGAGGTTAGCAGCAGACGGTTTAAAGCTTTAATTCAATTTTTTAAAATTACCGTATCTTCAGCGAAGCTCTTCTGATTACGATTTTCGTGCCCCTTTCGTTGAATGTAAGAACTATGCTAGAAGTTTTACAGAAAAAAGCTTTTTGAATTTTTATTTTAAACGTGTTAAGTGTGAATAAATAACTTATTACTTGTAAATGAACAAAATGTATTGATGAATTTGTAAATATGTGCAAATTTGCAACAGACTGTAAATGCATCAAATTGCATTAAACTGAAAGACAGCGTTACATACATAGCATTGTTTTGTAATGAATGACACCGTTTTTGTTGCGCAGGCGTTTTTTTTTGTATGGGAGTTTCGCCAGACTTGCCTTTTGCAATTAACCGCGCTGAGCAGAACATTTTGTGGGAGTCTCGCCAGGCTTGCCTTTCGCAATGGACCACTCTTAACAAAATACCATGCTCCGTCTTCTCCTGCTCTCTCGTCTGCAGAATAAGTTGATCGCCTAAAAAACGCTAAGGAACGCCCATTTATTGGTTGGTTGAAAAGTCATGTAACACGCAAACAGAGATCGACAAATAAAAAAAAAACTGCTTGCCCTTCAAAAAACCGGTGTTAGCGGACTGGTTGGGGGTAATTACAAAAAAGCCCTCACAGGCCAACTTTCCGAAAGTGGTTGACGAGAAACATGATATCAACTTTCAATGGCCTTAGGGCTTAGTCAGACAACCGTTTACCATAGTCCGCAAATTTAAAAATATGACATGGACCCTGAGAGCTGTTCAGCTAGTCAGTAACGTTTACTAGTCTGGTTTTGTTTGTAACTTTAATCAATTCATTGTTTAAGTTGATCGAAGCATGCTGCTTGTTTAGTTTAAACCTTTTGTCTTGCTTTAAAAGCTCTCTGCCAATGTACATGTAGGGCAATTTAATTAGTAGACTTTCATAAGCTTTATGTTTCATTTTGTTGTAATTTCCTTTCCTCCTGATAAAAAAGCTCTTGTTCCTGAAGGGAGTGAACCTGTTTAAGCAGCACGCATAACGACAAAACTGTTTTCTGTAATGTTTCATAACAAAGAAACAGCAGGATAATGCTTTAACCCTGCTCAATCGCTGGGTTAATTTTATCCCTGGATTAATTTGTCACCACTTCGAGCAACATTGTTTAACCCCGGAAGAAATGTTATCCTGGGGATAGCAAGATTTATCCCAGGGATAATTTTATCCCCTCTTTGAACAACTAGGTCAAGGCATACTTTACGTAGAGCCTTGGTATCCAATATTTTGTCTCGTGACTATGGCAAGTTCAGTTATGAATTGACACCCAGCTGGAAGCAACGAAGCTTCACAAGAACGAATCATCACAACCAGCACGAAACTAGCAGCGTAACATAGCAGGACAAAAAACATTTTATGTGTTCCTAAGTTTATAGAGTAAACAAAGAATATTGGATGAAAAATTGAAAATAAAATATTAATAAAGAAGTTTCTCGATTTTGCCTTTGAATAGGTTAGTTGTCAAAGAAAAGAGTAGCGAGAATGTTTTAGAAAGTAAAAAGTAAGACGTGAAAATTTTGACTGAGGCTGAATGAGGTTTACGTGTGATACATTTTAGTTTGAGCAGACAGTATATATCGTTTAGCTCTAAACTAAATCAGATGTTAAATAGCTATTTCTATCCGTTTTCCACTACACTTTAAGCCAGATTTCTCAATATTCCTGCCTCATTCTGGGAAACCCATGGCGTGCGACAAGTTGCTTTGGTTTCGCGCGTCGCGGATTCAGTGCCAAAAATTACTGCAGGCCCAGCCTAGTAATTCATTGACAAGAAATTCTTACTGTACCTTATAGGTACAGCAAGTGAAACAAGAAACATAAAATGACTGTGGCGTAAAAAGAAGCCACAAGTCTTTTCTTGTTTGCAATTTGTAGTTTACGTTTTAGGCCCCCCGCCGAAAAATTGTTTTCACTACGATTTGAAAAGATACACATAATTGAACTTAATTTGTTAAATGTAAGTTTTGGTTATTTTTATTACTATTCTGGGAGAACAATAGCCTCATGGTGAGGCTGTGTATGCACTCAAAACTTTTCGGCAAACATTTTCGAAAATTCCACAAGTTTTCAATGAAAATCAATATAAAATCAGTATTGCTTGCTGTGCATGTGGATCATTTCTGAATATACTTATTTGCCTGCATTAAATAATTTAAGTATAACAAACCGCTGGCTCATTGGGAAGAAGCACATTACCTTCTGCTTGCAGTTCCGCGACGTCAACGGACTTGAGGTACTCTATACGTGTGCGACGAAGGTAATTATGCAGGGAAACATGTACCATACCTAACTAGAGTTCTTCTCCCGAAACTTTTAAGTTAAAACACTCTCAATTACTTTGCGAATAGCTTTTGTTGAACTACTCGACAAGGAAACAAGATCTTCTATTTATGCAAAGTGAACCAAAAAACCACTCTTCTTATAAAAGAACCAGTAATTTTCGGCTGAGGCTGGGCAGTTCTTAAGTTTTTGGCGATTTCAGCCTCATATTGGATTAGTTGCTCGGAACAATTCATGTAAAATGACACTAAAAAATGTGTGTTTGCCTATGTTTCATCCAGCGAAAAAACTTGAAATTGTCAATACAGCGTCCGCGAACGTGACGTGGTTACTTATCACTCTTCCAGCGCCCGGTGACCAGGCTAAATTCCGACAAGTTTTATATTCTTGTAAATCACGATCTATGTACAAGGATTTATAAAATTCTTAATTAATTTTTCTGATCAAAATTTTGCCTGGCGATTGTTCTTGCTTGTCCTTAATGTTTGGGCAAATCTCAGCCTGGGTGTTCTTATGAAGTCTCTTCTTTTAAAAAAGCGTATGTGTGACGTAAGCTTCCGTTAGTCAGTGGTTTTCCTAGATAATGCCCCAATAGGGCTTCCAGATTTACTTTATCTGTTGAGCTTCCACTGTAAAACAAAAAAATGTGTATAATAAAAGGCTTGTACAATGAAGCCAGACTACAAAAGGCCTATGACCCTTCGATCGACTGCCAGTAGTACACAATATGAAACTCAGTCGTTGAGAAAGGTCGCTTAAGGTCATTCCATCCGAATAGAACCTGCACTCAGACTTTGGTAAAACTTTGTCCATGAATAATTTAATATATGTAAACCCCAGAAAGGAAAAAAAAGTGGGGGGGGGGGGGGTTCCCACTTTACTTTTAAAGATAGCAGGGGCAGAAGTCCACCCCTCTGGGGCTATATTTTCGTTAAAGAAAGCAGTGTGACGTAACTGTACTACCATCCTTCGAAGTGTCAAATCAAATGTTCAGAAATCGGAAACTTGTTTAGGAGATACTGTGAAAAGTATCGCAAAAATGGACGTTTTTCGCTCATTTTCCGAGGGGAGCCTGGTCGAGTTTTACAAAAGTTGGCTTAAATCAAACAAATTTCTTTTTTTTTTATTATTTTTACCAACTGTTAGTTTAACTGTATAATATTTGTCAAGGAACATGGAAATCACTCAAAAATCACAATTTTGACCTCATGCGCAGAAGAGCTGCGCACTGCAAAAGGGAAGAATGACCTTAACAAATTGTTCAAAATTATACAGCTAAAAACGACAATGGACAGATAATTTATGTGGTACCGATACATGATTGTCACATTGGCTACAAATAACTACGCCGCGGTATAAAGACTGTCAACGGAAAAGTGAGGTCTCACAGACAATAGTGTTCTTTAGACAATTAAGTAATAGAAGTAATCACAGATCAGTGTAGTGCGTTCGACCTCTTTGGGAAAGTTTAGAAAACAGCTTTTGGGGAAGAACTAGAAGCTGGGTTTTTTTTCACCTAGATAACTGGACTGGAAGCACTAGGTGTACTAGTCCCTTTCAGGGTCAGTAGTTCTCGTAATTTACAACAATAGCATAAAGAAAGTAAGTTTTTGGTAGATCTTCTTCTTCTAATTCCAATTCTTCTTCTTCTTCCTTCTTCTTCTTCTTCTTCTTTTTCTTCTACTACCACTACTTCTTCTCCTACTTTGTCTTCTTCTTCTTCTTCTTCTTCGTCTTCTTCTTTTTCTTCTTCTTAAGTCTACTTCCTCTTCATCATCTTCTTCTTCCTCTTCTTCTCTTTCTTCTTCTTTTTCTTTTCTCCTTCTTCTACTTCTTCTTCTTCTTCTTCTTCTAATTCTTCTTCTACTACTTCCTTTTCTACTTTGTCTTCTTCTTCGTCTTTTTCTTTTTTTTCTTCTTCTTCAGTCTACTTCCTCTTCATCTTCTTTTATTTTTTTTTCACCAGAGTTTTTAACGCCCACGGCGTTTACTGCAAACACAGCCTTGCTGACCCGGCACTTAAACGAGGTAGGCGTCTAATTGGCACTAGGAGTCAGTAAACCCTGAAAATATGGTAACATTAAACAGCACGTTTCACTCGTAATCTAATCTTTCTTACGTGCTAACTCCATTTTACTTTTATCTGTCCATACAAAGGTTTCCATGGCTGCTACTGGAAGATTGCTGCTGTTTGTTTTTTTCATTGTTCCAGTAATTTCTCTAACACACGCTTGTCAGTGCGGTCACTGCGCTTCAGCTACAACAAACCAAGTCATCAAAAATCGTGGATTTGATAAACACATCATTAAAACATTAACGGTTCAGAACTTTCAAGAATGCGGTGTGCGGTGTAGCAGAGACTGCAGCTGTCAATCATTTCAGTTGTGCGCCGGCTCCAAGTGCGATTTGCTGCACGAAGATCATCAGACCGCACCACAAGACTTCAAGCGACTGAAGGGTTACAGTTACTATGGCTTTAGCAAGAAATACGTAAATCAGGTTATAAATTGCTTCTTTAAAGCATAAAGTTTTCTTGCATGTAATACTGATTGCAGGATAAAAAGGCACTTTTGCCGGCAAAAGTTTTAAAGTGATTCTTTCAACAGTATTGATAGTTTTTCGATTGCATGCATTCGAATCAATCCAATATAGAATTTGAGTATCGACAACGTCTTCGTTAACTCATTTGAACACGGTTTTACAAACCACCATTTTTTTTTGCAAAACTGCAGTCCATCTGTTCTAGCTTGGTGAGCAACCGTGCGAAGAAAACTGATCTCTTTTTCATACTGTAAACCTATGAAGGGAAGAGAGTTCTACTACTACTGCTACTACTAGTTTACTACTACTACTGCTATTACTACTACTTCTACTACTACTACTACTACTACTACTACTATTACTACTACTACTACTGCTGCTACTACTACTACTACCACTACTACTGCAACTGCTACAACTACTACTACTACTACTACTGCTGCTGCTACTACTACTTTTACTACTACTACCATTACTACAACTACTACTGCTACTACTACTACTACCGACTATTACTACAACTACTACTGCTACTTAGAACTACAATTGCTACTACTAGTACTACTACTACTACTACCACTACGCCTGACTTCAACTATCAGTACTATTATTAAGATGATTATGAATATTATTATTACTATTATCACTATTTCTATCATTATTATTATTAATGTTATTGTTGTTAATGTTATTGTTATTATTAGTATTTTTATAAATATTTTTGTTATTACTTTCATTGTAGGTTTATGAAACTTAAAGGAGTAAAAATTTGGACAAAATTCTATATGGCACCCCTACCCAGATCTGTATACTTAGGTGTTACAACTAGTTTTTTGTCCTTGTCTTGCAGAGCCCACACGCTACCTGTCCTTCCACACCTTGTGAAAACGGTTGCTGTCAATCTCAGCCGTGTCATAACAACGGACTTTGCCAGGAACTCTGCGATAGCGCTAGGCAGAAATTCAACTGCACTTGTCCCGTTGACTACAAGGGAAAATATTGCGAGGTATTCAAGGCGAAATCTTGCAAAGAGTTGATAACTAAATATCCAGGAATGAAATCCGGTAACTATGATATCCATGATTCGAATGGCAAGTCATTTCCAACTTTCTGTGACTTCACATCAGAAGAGGGTATGGCTTGGACCTTGTTGGAATCTTTTGCACTGAAAAACAACAAGCAGTTCAAAAACCCGTTTCATACCGACGATCCGGTTAGTGAGAATATGTTACAGTGGGATGCATTTCGTCTGTCCATGAGCCACATGAAGCAGTTGATTGGGGTTTCAACACATTTTCGAGCAACTTGCAACTTCCCGACCGAAGGCTTGAGTTACACCGATTACATCCGAGCCAAGTTGTCCATCACCGATCTCATGGCGTCTGGCAACCGCTGTTCCACTTTCGAATACATTAACATACGGGGACACTCTTGTGCTCACTGTGACAGCTGGTTTTCACATTCAAGCTCATATCACCCGCACGTAGATAGCGACAAGGGGGCAGCAAGCTGTGCCTTCAAAGAACAGGGCACTGGTGCAGTATCTAGTGAGGACAACTTTGGATGGTATGGAAAAATTAATTCTGTCCACCGCTGTACCTCATCGCAATCCGCGACAACACAGTGGTGGGTAGGGGGCAAAATAGTGCCTGGAGCATAAGAACAAAATCTGAATTTTAAGCTTTACGTTGGAACCAAACGTATGGGAGTGGGGGTTAGATATTTGTCTAGCCTTTGCGAAACTCTTTTTCCTTGGAGCATGATGGGGCTAGGTGTATAAGGCAAAAACGGACTACACTAGGTAATACACTAGAGCAGTGCATTTTTTTTTCGGAAAGGGGGGGAAGGGGGCGCTTTATTTACCGTTCTCTGTTTTGAGGGGGTACTAGGGGCAAATATTTACTCTTCCCACACAGTTCGGGTTTTTTCAAAGAACTTCCACAAATAAGCCACTTTCACAATCACGCGCAGTACGTACAATCGATTTTTTGGTTTTTATCATATTAAAAAGATATCTCTAGTCATTCGTCAATTCGCCGTGTTTACAGGACGTGTGTCGCATAAAAAAAGGAATTTACGTACTACGCATGATTGTGAAACTGGCTTATTGAAACTGTTAAAACTCGAGCTTAAACCTTTATAGGTCCAAGATCCCCTGCTCTTACCATCAAAATTAAAGGTCGTTTGAGTATATGTACATGTAACAATCTGCAGACATGTACTGTTTCGCCCTTTGAGGGCTCATAGAGCGAGCTATGCGTAATGCAACTAGTATAACATAAGTTTATAGCGTAGTCTCAAAATCACTGTGCTCAACAAAACGTCTTCAGTACCAAATACTACGCATGCGCAGTAACCAAGGAAGTGGCAGCGAAGGGTAACTTCTGTTTCAACCTCGTTCCCAGGCTCTTTTCCTCAGTACTGCACTGCTGAGCTCTATGGAGATACGAGGTCTTATCACAGAGCTCTTACTGCCAAAGCAACAAAACATCTAAAGCGTCAGTTACACGGTGTTTCACGCTGAGGCGATCGATCATGACTCACATATATGTACGCGCGATATTTACTTAACTTTAGGTGCGTTTTTCCACGAAAATCGCACTAATATCGCAATGAAATATGAATATGTTCAAAGCATCTGCATAAATGCGGGGATGTGAATTTGACAAATCTCAGTGAAATCGCCAGCGGTTCACACGTGGCGATGCAAGTTTTTCTCGCCATCCAAATAGCTCCTAGAATCGCGGTAAATATCCCGCGTGTGAGCGGGCCCCAAACAGCCTTAGTGATAACAAAAACTCTGGACACAAGAAAGGCAGAAATACAGCAAATGTATGAACACTTGACTTAAAGTCGTTGTTTTTGGCAACCTCGTCCCCAGTGCTTTTCCCTAAAGAAATGAGTTGGGCGGAAACTCATTTCTCTAGGGAAAAGCCCTGGGGACGAGGTTGTATTCTTGGCCATACGAGCTTAATTATATTGAACTATAAACAATTGGTCTGCGCACAAGGAAGGGCTTTAAAATGGAAAGCTCCCTAGCCTGCACAGATTTTTTTGTTGTATTGCGTTAAAAGGGACAGGAGCGCAGGTCTGCTACCCACCTTCACTTAATATATACACCTGTTTCAAAAAAGGTTAACCAAAAAGAAATATTAATTATCAACAAAGATCTGTCGCCAAGGGGTGTTGGGTATTAGCTTAGAAATATGCGAATTACTTGTCAACAGACTTAATTAGCGTATCATTGCAGCTTCAACAGATTGCTGTTTCATTAGTACAGAAACTGAGATCACTTTGCACACGGCGAGCATAATAATAAACTCTTATCCAGCATACTATGGGATCAAAACTTTCATGGTTTATGTTTCTTCTTGGTCAACCTTTTTTGAAATAGGTATAAATTAAGCAGTTTGTAGACCTTACTCGGGGTTAAAAGTGTAATGATTTTGTAAAAGCCTGGTCAGCCTAGAAATATTAGCAAACTGAATTGGTTGGCTGGATGTCATATAAAAGAAACCAACCAAGATTTATGTTATTTGATATTTATATACACGCTTTTTTATAAGAACAAACTTTAAAAGAACAACCAGGCTGAGATTGGCCCAAAAATTAAGAACAAGATAAGAACAATCACTAGGCTGAAATTTTGATCAGAAAAATTTAAGAAATTTAATAGACCCTTCAACACAGATTGAGATGTACATGAAAACAAAACTTATCAGAATTTAGCTTGGTCAACGGGCGCTGGAAGAGTGATTAAGCAAGCTCGTCACGTTCGCAGACGCTGTGTTGACAGTTTCAAGTTTTTTCGCTGAATGAAACAATTGCAAACACAAATTTCTTAGCGCCATCTTACATATATTGTTCTGGGCAACTAATTCACTGTTTAAAAATATCAGGAAATAAGAACAATTTAAGAACAACTCGAGGCTGAAATCGCCAAAAAATTAAGAACAGCCCAGGCTGAGCCGAAAGTTACTGGTTCTTAAAAAAAGCGTGTATATAATAGAGGAATAGAAGAGCACTAACCAGGCAATTTTTTGAAGCAAAACCAAGATGCTGATTACACTCAACTTAAAATGAACAAATATTCAAGTACACACTACACAACATAACACTTTATTGAAGCTACACCAAACTTTTTACTCATAGTAAGTGAATAAAACAAGCACAATCTGTCGTTGTGTCCATAAAGTAGAAAATGTTAGTACAGCCAATGTCTTGCTACTGTACATATTGTCAACAAAGCCTTGACACACAAGTTGTAGGTTGCTGAATACAGTGTATGACTTAAAGCTTGTTTGTTTCATTGTGTTATGATTTCATTGGTTCAGGCTGCTCCACTTTATGTCCATGTTTCTCAAGCTCAGCCCTGTAAAAGAACATGTACAGGTTTGTAAATAATCAATAGACCAGTTTCGTATTTCAAGTTACTGCTGATTAAAACGACTAAAGACTCGTTTTTACAGCACAAGCCTCAACTTGAGAGTTTATAGTGAGAAAAAAGGTATTCATTCCCTTCTTTCTTAATTAAAGCAATTATTACTGAATGTTGCTGTATAAGTCGATCCCATGTATAAGTTGACCACCCATCTTGAAGTTTAACCCTATTCAGACTGGGGGGATTCAGAGTGCCCACGCCGATTTCAACTTTTGAGAACTTCCTTGATCTTAATATAACACCATCAAAACTTGGTGACTTTTACTGAAATTTATTAATAGAGAACAAGATTATGGGAAAATGTTGCATCAAGGGTGTCACTGTTGCCATGGCAACCCATTTCTGAAGTCATGTTTTCTCAAAAACTTTGACTTTTTCAATGTTTTTCTCCACAAGCTGACAAACTATTTAAAACAAATGCAAATACTTAGTCTCAAAGTAAATTAATCAATAACTTCTGTAATTTAATTGATTTCCCATGTGATCTGTGACTTCACAGGTATTGCACAATATCGTTTTTTAAATTGAAGATGGCAGCCATGTATTTTGCACTTTTTAAAAATTTCAAGCTTTTTTCACTTGATTTTACTTTGAAAACGCTTCAAACAGAGATAAAACAATTTAAGCGACACTATTAACTTAAAAACAGAAAGCTTCAGTAAAATGTTTATGTTCTAGTTTATTAGCTAATGTGTGGTTTGAACATTGAACTTTTGCTTGTAATACTATAATTATTTCTTTTGAAATAATGTTTTTGGTAGTAAGAAACAGAGTTTTCCTTTCATTTTGTATCATTTATTTGTCCTTTTTTTAAGTCAAAAACCCTCTAAACTATACATGTTATGATGAGCTAGATTTTGGTAAATCTCCAACATTTTTGACAGTAATGACAGAATTGTGATGTCATATCATTGATTACAAGATGGAATAAACAAACTTGATATGATCTGTCAACTAGTAAAATATCTCTTAAACAGCTTTAATTGCAAAAAAGCTACTAAGGGAGGGGTTCAAAGAGCCCCCCACCCCCGACCCC
>JAOBRG010159987.1:6439-20735 GCA_027574985.1 Umimayanthus nakama | reverse complement strand
ATCCTATTATTCATTAAAACTAGTTTAAAACGTGTCTGACTGGAGCCTGATCTCCCACATGATCCCCAAATCTATGGACATTAAAGAAAAATGTTACGATTCCGGCAGAGAATATCTCAAGGGCAATCAACGTCCACCCTACTAAACGTCTGAGACGAGTTATTTCATTTTGTGGACAACCAATTTTCTTAAAATACCTCAGTCATTATCTTTTAAAGCATGCATCAGTTGATCGATGGACGTGTAACAAACCGAAAAGTTGATTGCCCTGATCTCTCGCCTTGGAGATGGGCACTGTGTCTCTGTACATACCATGGCAAATAACCTTGGAAACTTTCTCCGCTTCCTCGGGTGATGACAGAGAGTTCACTCTGACAGCGTACTCGGGCTTGCTGGACATGTGAAGGAGGTCGTTCTCTTGTGCCCCATCGGTTCCCACGGCAACCACGTTAACACCGCCTAGCTTCAGCTGGTGTGAAAACGAGGCTAAGCTCTTCTCGGCGTGAATGTTGTGGTCCTTCTGAGGGCCCATGACTGTTACCAACAAAACCTGTTGAAAACGTCATAGACAAAAGAGTTAACATGAAATAATCTGTTTGACTTTCTCTTTAAAAAAGCTTTGTTAAAGGTCCGAATAAGGCGCCTGACTACCTTTGCGCACTCTGTTGTTTGGAGAAGTTGAAACTGTCGGTAGGTAGGACTTGTCGTCTAGACCAGAGATACATCGCGTTTTTAATTGAAAATTAAAAAGCACTCAAAACAAGCGTTTGAGTTTACCATCAAAAGTTTGTAAAATATTTAAACATATGAAACTACAATAGGTCTTAAGTAAACATGAATACGTTAAAACGCGCCTAACTAAGACAAAAAGCAATTAACTTATAAAAACCTTTCTTAAATAGGTCCGCTCTGGATCGTTGTAGTCTAGATTAATGGCCTCGTAACTGTAATTTTCTTTCAGTTTGCAAATGTTAAAGTTTCCCGAAACAAATGAATGCATGTAGTTCGCTGAATACTAGTTGTTATTAAATACAGTCCAATGGTTATGCGATTTCAAGCAGTTTGATTGGTTCGGTGGTCATCGGTTATCAGCTCATATTCAGTGCGGTCTCGTAGAATAGTTGTTAAGTAATACTTTAGTTCCGCACCTTTGGAGCATGTGTTCGCATTCCCCCGGACGCCGTGAACACTTCAAACTTGGCCATCTCCAGCAGAATGACGAGGTTGCGGTTACCCACGTCCCGCGGGAGTGTATGGAGTGATGACAGCACGTCATCCCGCGCGTTCTTCTCGTCCAATTTCATTTCAATTGAAGGGATGGTAGAATAAGCCACGAGCCCCGCGTGTGTTCCCTCAGGAGATACATTGAAGCTCTTCAAGACATCCTGAGCGAAATTCTTCTGCTGATCCCATTGTTCATCAGTGACGTCACTGGAAGAATCCAGGGCGAACACCACATCTACGCTGTGAGGACAGGCTGTTGGTAGTTTGACAACACCAAATTAGGATTCACCAGAACTTGACTACAAGTTGACAGTTAAGTAATACGTGACAAAAAGTCCAAGGGTTGTTTACGTGAGAGGCGAGTTGAGTCGTCATAGAAATGGTGTTGACATCGGCTGTTTTACCGCAAATAACAAAAAAAACCTAGCCCCCCTGTGATCTTTTCCTGCTAAGCCTCAGTCTTGTACCCAGGATGAAAACAAAATGCGGTAATGACAGTAGTTATAAAGCTATTTCCATCAAATTTCATCTCGAAGTTAAGGACAGCAAGAAGAAGAGCAAGTACCGAGATGAACTCCTCTCAGCCAAAACTCAGCCAAGAATGTTAGTAAAACGGAGCGCGGTTCATTGAGAGCTTCAAGGAAAACCTCCGCTGAATCAAACACGTTTGATACAGGGCCATTTTAATGCCTAACTGTTTTGATCGTTTTGTGTGCATTGTGCCTCAGCATGAAAATAGAAAAAAATCCAATTCACGCTTCAGCTGAGCGCTGGATTGCTAGAAGGTGGTTTAGCGCTAACCCAAAGTTAAAGTTTTCACCCGTAACTGGGTTTACCTCCTTAATGAATGATTTCGGCTGTCTGTTCGGATTTACGTACTTGTGTTTCTTTGAAGTGTACACTTTAGAAATTTATTTTAGTAACAAAAATTTATTTTATGATGCAATTCAAATGGCACAAATAAAACATCTTGTCATCTAGTCATTGGATAGATGAAAGAAATAAGTTTGAAGTTTCGCCCACTCGTGGGTTAAATTTAACCCACTCTTTAACAACCGCGCAAGATAAACCGAGTCCACAACTCGAAAGAACATCACACATTTAACTTAACTTAACTGAAAGTTTATTGGATGACTGCAATCGCAACTCAACAACACCTTCTTTGTAATTCTGTAACTTTTCAAAAAAAAAGAACTCGATCTATCATGCTTAAATTTCTATTGGGTACAACTGTGTCCGTCATATTACTTTTAATGTGAACGTGAAGTTTAATTAGGAAAAATTTAAACAATTTCATCAGCAAAGATTTTCCAATACAATGATGCGCAAAGGATGCGCCATCCGATCTGGTACTCTTAGTAGAATTAGCCACAAACACGTTTCATTTTATGAGTTTTAGCTTATCAAGAGTCAGTTTCAAACCCCTGGGGCAAGCGTTCTTGTCCACCATTTTAAGTCTGCCTAAAAGCCGGGGGTAAGCCAAAGAAAGATAGAGGAAAATTTTGTTTTTACGCACAATGTCAACATAAATAGCTTTCTAAAGTGACGTTATCCTCTTCTCGTTGGAAACAATGGAACAGTTATAGAACACTACAAACCATAATGTGCAGTCACAGGGCTGGCGGACTGGACATCAGCAGTGGCTGGAGGTGCAACTGGTTTCGAGGCTTGAGCTGAGACGTCAGCAACAGGTGGTGCAACAGTGTTTGGGACAGCGGCAGCTCCCACTTGAGCAGGAGCCGGCTCGGGTGGTCTGGGTACCGGGGCGGGCCCTATGGCTTGAGGCAAATTTTGCGAAGGCACAGTGCTGGTTGCTTGTGACTGTCCGGTTGAGACAGTGTCTTGGTGAGCAGCAGCTGTTTGACCAGTGGTCTGCTGAGGCTGGGTTTTGTAGTCTGGGGAAGTTTGCTGGGGTTTGGGTTGTGCGCTTGAGTAATCCCCTAGAGTTGTTGACCAGGTTCCCGAGCCGTTAGGAACGTTAAACTGCGCTCCATTAGGGCCAGTGATGGTGATTGATGCCTCGTGAGGTGGGGCTGGACGTATGTCATATAGTGAAGGGAGGGGTCTAACCTGATCATTAAACTTGGTGCCAGCTGGGCTGGGAACTTTAACTTGGTCGGCTGGGCTGGGAACGGGTTGGACCAGTTTTGGTAACTTAACAGGAACATGTTCCAATGGCAGCGACCACGTTCCAGTACCAGGGGGGATGGTAAACGTGTGAACCACTTTCTTGGGACTCTTTTCAGCGGAGGGTTGGTCAGTTTGTTGGGCAGCCTGTGATTGGGCTGTCTGTTGCTGGGTGGCCTGTGTTTGGGTGTCTTGTGATTGGGTGGTCTGTGGTTGAGCAACCTGTGCTTGGGTAGCCTGTGGTTGGGTTCCCTGTGATTGGGTGGCCGATGGTTGGAGTGCCTGTGTTTGAGTGGCCTGAGTTTGGGTAGTTTGTGGTTGGGTGGCCTGTGGATGGATGACCTGTGTTTGGATGCTCTGTGGTTGGGTAGCCTGTGGTTGATCAACTTGTTGTTGTTGTTTGTTGTAGGAGTTGCCAGCAGGAGTTGAGCCAGCAATTTTGTCAGCAGTCTTTAATGGTGGCGGAACAGTGAGGGGTAGCGGTTTGTCATATGGAGGACTCTTTTGCTCTAATTGCCACACACCATATCCAGGGGGTATCGTGAACGTGTGAACAACTTTCTTGGGCGCCTTATCAGCTGAAGGTTGTGTGGCTTGCTGCTGGGCTGCTTGTGTTTCGGTGCCCTGTTGCTGGGCTACCTGTGGAGCAGCAGTAGCCTTCTGGTAGTCTTTATAGTAAGCCTGCGTTTTTGCAACTGAGGCCTTCCACTGATTCAGGTATCCAGGAGGGTAACGTGTGGCAGCAGTAGCGACCTGTCCTCTCCCCCCTCCGTGCTGTAACGATGACATCTTTGCAGCCAATTTCTTTGACAGACTCGCTGGAACTGGTAAACAACAAATCGCGTGTTAATTGAGTTCACAACAACACGACAAACAAAACTCCTTTGGAGAATGTCTGGCGTCAGCAAAAGTTTAGCTCGTCGATGGCTTTCAAAGTCGTTTTCTTTATAAATTGTGTTACTTTTTTCTTAGCTTTTTCGAAAAGAATTAAGTCTAGTTGAGTGCCATCGTCTATTAGCCGTCTGAGTCAAGTGAGTACAAAAGACAAATAGTAAACGGAGTACTACAAGCAAAAGCTTGGAAACGAAATAGACAGCAAAAAGGTTCGTAGCAGCTTTTTCGAATGAGTCCTCCTCCCTCATCCCTCCAACAAATCGATTGAAAACCATCACCTCCAGAAGGTAAAATGTCTTTCAAATCTAATCATTAAAAACTTCTTAAATCTGAAAGGACGTTACAAAAACGAGATGAAAAACAAATGTTAATAGCGAACATGGTCCTACGTGACTCTTTGGCCACTTGTTATTTCATGATCAAGGGTCCATGGTGAAATAACTGTCGAGTAACACCCTGCTTACCGTGACAGGCGCTCCTGACCACCTTGCCTGCTGCACCAATCAGATCGTTGAACGACTTTACATAATACGAGTTGTTGCCAGCTATCTGGTGCAGCTGCTGCTCATCAACATCCGGGCCTACGCCAACCGCCACAACAGTGACGTCACTAGCTTTAAGGCGAGCTGTGATGTCATCCAGCTTTTGTGTTCCAAGTTTCCCGTATGCAAGCACGACCAATGATTTCGGAGCTTTCTTCCTTGCCCCGCCTGCTTCCGTGAAAAGTTCAAAGTTTGCAATCTCTAGCGCATCATCAAGACGTCGGTCGATTTCGCTTTTGGCTTCCGGGTAAATATTCTCAACGGCACTCTGTGCAATAAATCAAGAAATGTTTGGTTAGTCGAGGAGAAAATCAACCAACTTCTTGTTCTACTCTAATTGTGTTATGCTAGGCCGGTTCTTCAAAATAAAATGTTGTCTTAAAGGATTCGCCTTAAAAGCATTTATATTCTAGAAATTAGTTTGGATCACAAACTTTAGACCAGTTGGGGCAGTTAGACCAGTGCTGTGTGTGGTGATTGTGGCAGAATGGACTGGTGGGGGAGGGGGGGGGGGGGCGAAGGGGTTGTTTAAGGGCCAGAGGAGGAAGAAAAGAGGGGCTGATTGGAATAAGGTTGAAGAGCTAGTGGAAGTTAAGAATAAAAGTAGAGGAAATGGTTTTGGAAAAAAACTCTGCAATAGTTTTGTTTTATCTTTGCTTGCGCACTTCTCTCCTTATTGCCACATTTTCCCCTCCTTCACTCAGTTTTCCGTTCACTCCTTTGTCCCCACTCCGCTCCCATCCTCTCTCAGCCTTCCTCCTTAAAAAATACTGATAAAGCTTCGTTTCTCTTTACAAAATGTAATCTTGGTCCAAAAATTTCTTAATGTGCATTCCTTCAGCTTCTTCTACATTAAAAACATCTCAATGTAGCGTTGCCCGCGGTACCTGAATATCGTTGGGATAGAAGTAGCGGTTGAACTTCAGTTCCAGGGTGGCCAGTGATGAGTACGAGACCAGACCCACGTGAGTTCCGTAATACGTCACATTGAACGCGCTTGTGGTGCTCTTCACGAAGTCCTGGATGTTCTTCCATTCCATGTCCTTGATATCGCTTGATACAGGCAGAGCGAATGCCAGATCCAGTGCCAAGTTGCATTCTGAACATGAAAAACAATACAGTAGACGATAAATACCGCCGTTTAACGTTTTCAGCAAATGACAAGGAAGGTTGCACTTGCAAGTGGTCCTCCAATTGGCGTTTGCTAAGACGTCAACACTGAACTTTTTCTTCCGCTACTGTTCGCAAATCGGCGTTTACCATTGAACTTGTCTTTCAGCTCTAAATACGTATTCGGGGTCACTTTTCTACCCCTTTCCATTTCCAATTTCCCGGGAAAAGCCTAACATGTGGCTTAAGGTGCCTGACGTTGAAAACGTATCTGTAAAGGGTGATGCTACGGCGGTGCCTAGTGGGCGTAAACACCTCTGTTTTGGAAATAAAATTCTTTGTTCGTGAACGTAATTTTGTTCAGCTACACTGACTTCCAGCTAAGTACCACCATGCTCTTTGTCCTGGCCAATGAATCATTAACGGGTTGTGCCCCATCTACGTGTCTCGCCTCGCAGTCTTCGTTTTATTTGGTATCTACCTCTTGTTTTACCTAGATTCTGCTACACAACTTCAAGATGAAAGGTTTCACGGTAAGTAACCTTTTGAATCTTGACAGTAAATCACAGAAAATAGCATCTTTTCGTATTTGTGTAGTTTTTATCTTTCCTAAATTTAGATGTACATACAGGCCAACATCCTAATACAATCCAGTGACCATAGACACAAACTTTGATTTGAGCCCAGAAGGGCCAAAATACAGTAAATGTACGAAAACGTGGAACTTAAGCTCGACTACAAGTTATTGTTGATGGCTAATGGGGTGTATTATGAAAGTTGTCTATAATATGACTGTTAAATGCCATAGCCGAGAAGTATTTGCTCTTTGTTAGTAAGTTTTAATTTGCATGTTCTCCAATACCTGGACAATCTTGCACTTTGCACTTCTTTGTCTCGCTGTTAGACCCTCGGCAGTTTGTGCCTGTCAGGCACTCACGTGATCTTACGCTTAGCCCAGTCCCACAAGTCTTCATACACGGGCTCCAGTCAGACCATCGTCCCCAGCGAGCTGGAACGAGAAGTCAATACGTCAGCTTAACATTCGATCGAGCTTACTCGTACATGTTTAGAATGAATATATCATAACCTGGTGCTTTTGACCGATAAAGCCCAAGAAAACTTATTTCATTTATCTTCTCTAATTTCAATAATGTATAATGGATAGCTTACGAGAATAAAGGAATTGATTATCAACTAAAAACACCGTTTTTGCAAATTGTTCGCTGTTTACTCGAAATATATTTAGTTTCGGGACAAGAAAAGAACTTATATTGTTATTGCATCACGTCATTCCAAAAATACTTCAATAACTACAAAGCTATAAGTGTATCTTGAACTGTAAGAACTGGGAATTTTCGCAAACCATCCGTGGTGACAAGGAAAGAATCGTCTCCTTCAGCATAACCTTTATTATTCCAAGAATTTAATTTCAAGGATTATAATCAGTTCCATGCTCACCAACACTGATTTTTACTGAACAGCTTTTGACAGCCTTTTGAAATCCAAGATGTTCCTAAGGATTTTTGAATATCGAATAATATTCAATCGAATAATCTCAGAATGAAATCATTGGCAACAAACTATGGCATAAGTTCAACTACAAAATTCAATCACAGAAAGTAAATAAATCAAAATTCAAGTTCTTTGTTGTTCTAACTAGTCAAAATGCAAGTAATAGCATCTTATAAGCAATTCATAGAGTTAATGCAAGACTCTAAAAGAACCTTAAATTCAAAATTGAAACTTAAGAAGCAAATTTCCATCCTTCATTAAAAGCAGTTTGCAGAAATCAATCACTTATAAATAGCCGTCTATCGATCATTTAATGTCAGCTTCGAATGAACCAACAATCTTGTGACAAACTGGATAACAGCAGTGGTTTTAATGGAGCATTTCCCTTTGAAATATTTAGTATCAATGAAAAAACGTAAAGTACACTTACGTGGAGGAGGCGGAGGTTTTGCTGAAATAATAACAGAGAAAATACGGTTAGTTGAAAACAACCACGAAAACTATTGGAAAAATGAAAAGTGAGCAACGTCTCTGGTTCTGTTTAGTACTCAGCTATAGCTGGATTGTATTACACTGAGGCGGTACTTAGATAATATTAAAAAATGTGTGCAGAATTGAAAACAAATTCAATAAATTTAACGTTTAAAGAAGAGAGGTTTTTCATTTCAGAGGTTTTGAACAAAGGCAGGGATTCAGGTCTTTCAAGTTAATTACAGACAGTTTTAGGGGGGGGGAAAGGGGTATTTAAAACTGTTTATATTAAATTATTTCATAAGGTATTTCGGCGGGTAGTAGCAGAGGTAAATAGAGCAAACCGGAGGTAACTTTTGGATTACGAGCTACATGAGAAAGTCACGAGCAATAGACCAGTTTCGTATTCCCAGTTGGCGCTGATTACAATGACTACAGACTCGCTTTTACAGCACAAGCCTCGACCTGACGTTAAACACTCATAAATTCCAGAGTGGATATGAGCTATTCACAGCTCTGTGTATTGTTGAAGATTCAGATCTCGCCGGTATTTGTGAATATTTAACATCAAGACGAGACTCGTGCTGTAAAGACGAGTCTATAGTCATTGTAATCATCGGCAACCGGGAATACGAAACTGGTCCTTTCTCATTTCAAGTCAACTCACCACTGCAAGCAACGTCTGTGACGGGCTTAACAAAATCAATGATGTCATCATAAGACGAGCCAATGAAAGCGTGTTCTGGGTCCGAGGCGATTTGTCTCAGCTCGTATTGGTCCACTCCGCTGCCGATGCCGATGGCTACTATTGTAGCGCCATCCTGGTCTTTGAGCTCCCGAGCACGCCGTTCAGCGGCTTTCACTGACATGCGCGCGGACCCACCGTCTGTAACAACAACCACGGCTTTAGGTGCAGTTTCCCGGGCACCCGCACCGGAGATAAGTAGCTCATCTCGAGCGGCCTATAGACAAAAAAAGAGTTCGTTAAATTAGAAAAAAAAATTGATATTATAAACTGGTTAGTTCTAAAAACTTAATACTTTTAAGAACCAATTAGTGACAGTTTATTTTTGGAAAGTATCATAAATTTTGTTTAACCGAAATCATGCATAATGACGTTACGAGGCCTGATGAGCATTAATGGATTGTGGTAGTTATAGGAAGTCCGGTGATTCAGTTAGTCGCAATATTTGTCTCTTATAGCAGAACATTAAGATACATATGCCATCATATGGTGTGTCTGTATAATACTTCAACAATGTTTAAACCATGTAATAAGAGAAGTCTTATCGACACAAGGCACTAGTTTGGTGACTTACTAGTCTGCGTACACGGAACTCACTAATCCAAAACTGGTTTTGAACAAAACAAACTTACTCAGTTTACTTTAAAGCAACCAATTTCTTGAACGGGTTTACCATAAAACAAAAATGTTCACTACCGATGTAGCATCTCTTAGAGTAGATCGGATGTATTGAAATTTTATTCACCTGAATAAGCCTGTTTTACAACCATGCGGCAATACGTAAAAGCCGTTTATTTGGTGGGACACACGACCCGTAAACAATGCGAATTGACCAATGGCTGAAAATGTTTTTTTAAATATGACAGAAAAAACAACTACAAAACTTTTAGAGCAGTATACCCCCCCCTCATTCAAACAATCGGCTGTGTTTACAGCTAGGGCGTGCAGCCCGCCAAAAAAAAACGATTGTACGTACTGCGCATGATTGTGAAACTGGCTTAATGCCACGACTCTGACTTTGGGCGATCTCCTTTCGCCACATATTCTGTGGAAGGGATCATTAAACCGTTGGTCTAGTCTGTCGACATTCAGAGGATTTGAAAGAACCAATACACTTGTCGATAGGGGAAACCTAATGCCGGTGTTGTGGACTGTCACCTCCTCCCCTACAAAGGGAGCCAGGCCTAGAAGGGACTACTGAGTACCAAATTCAGCAAGTGTTGTTAAAAACACAACTAATATGCTTACCTTAAGAGCTCTGTCTGTCCGTGTGTCTCCCTTAACTTGTGAGACAGTGTCCAGGAAGTCATCCAAAGCGGCTTCGCTGTTCTTCTCATCGAACTTCAGTTCAAGGGACGGTAGAGTTGAGTAGGTAATGACGCCGATACGAGTTCCGTTCAAAGCCAAGTGAAAGGCGTTTGACACGCCCTTGACCAAGTCCTTGGTGAGTTTCCATTGTGAATCATCCACCGTCCCTGACGAGTCCAGCAGGAAGGCAAGATCCAGGGATTTATGGCACACTGGCAGAAGAAAATAGTTGCTTGTTATTTCAACAGACCTCCTTACTTTTACAGACTTGACAACATCTTTGCAGGACAGTATGTACATCTACAAACTAACTTGTCCCAAGTGCCATGATTCAAGTGTTTAAACAGTGTGTTCTTGGCAACTGTGAGTAGAGTTTTCCTTTTGCTTATTTGTTTCAAAAAGTCTGAACTCTGGTGTAATTGTCGGATGTCAAAACATTGTAGGGAATTTTGTGTCCTTTTGTTTTAGTATCGTGGGCTCTGCACTAAATCAGGAATAAACTTGGCATGCGATAAAACACTTTTTTCTAGGGTTGTCATACCTGAAAAGTCATCGCAACTCGATCACGTTTTCTTACAAATTTTACCATAGACTCAACACATTGTTTGTTTGTTCAGTTGCTGGCCACTTACATAACACATTTTTTAAAATAGAATATTTTTATTGTTACATGTGTAACCGATGACATTTTGCTAAAGGAGCGGTCCTCTTTTTCGGCCAGGGTAGAAACTGAAGAAAAAATACTGAGCCACACGCCAAAATCTTGACCCAATCGTTTATAAAACAATTATTCAACCCCACAAACAGTTATTGTATTTTTAGTCAATCATTAATTTCAATTTTTTTTACCCCAAGTAAGACAACGCTGTATTTTTAGTTACTAATCTATTTTCTTTCCCTCAATTTTAGCTCCCATTCCAGCAACAAAAAAACGAACAGTCCAAACGTTGCGTTCAAACGGTCTTCGCTCGTCGAATAAAGTATTTTTGAGACAGATAGCCTCAAGACTGCGATGGGTTATCACGTGCTAAACCTAAACAGAAACTAGCATCGTTGCGACAAATAAATCGCTTGAGAAGAACATACTTTCCTTTAATTTTTTCATCTCTAATCTAAGGGTAAATCTTAAATCTAAGTAGGAATGTACATGTAACCTACCGGGACACTGCTGTCGCTCACACAGCTCAATCTGGCGAGCCGACCCATCGCAGATGGCAGCTCCTTGGCACGTGCGTGTTCGATCACGTGTACCACCCGTGCCGCAACTCTTTGTGCACGTGCTCCAGCCGGACCACTCGCTCCAGTATCCCGGGCAATCGTCCTCTTCACAGTTCTGATACTCGTTGTCGGGGCCGTCACAAAACTTCCCGCCAAAATTAGGTAAGGGTGCATTGCACTTGCGCAGACGCGACTGTCGTCCGTTGCCACAGGTTACCGAGCATGCGCTCCATGCACTCCATGGTGACCATCTTCCATCAACTGCAAGTTAGTAAAAAATATCTTAACAAAAGAAGCACATGCTTTGAAAGATTTGCGCTCAAATACACTTCAATTAGTTCTAGGGAATAGCTATTTAAGAAAGGTTGAAATCGTTGTTTATTAGTTACTTTTTGTTAGTGAGTCTTAAAGTATATCAAAAACTTAAGCAAAACCTGAAATTATTAAGGCTTCAAAAATCCGCTCCCATCATTTTGTTCTTCAGAAAAAAAAAACAATTAAATACTATTCGTTGTAACAATGCAACCCGGGAATGTCTACTCGTAAAAAAGCAACACCTCTTCAAGTATTCCCAAACACTTACCAGGACACGCCGTCATTCTGCAGTCAGCGGTTTCATGTCCCTCCCCGGCGCAGGGTTTGCCACCAAAAGCAGGGGCGGGGTTATCACATATACGCCTGCGATGTACCTTGCCATTACCACAGTTGGCTGTGCATGTGCTCCAGTTGCCCCACTGACCCCAGTTTCCATGAACTGTAGAAGAAGACAA
Source organism: Umimayanthus nakama (assembly GCA_027574985.1). Classification (NCBI taxonomy): domain Eukaryota; kingdom Metazoa; phylum Cnidaria; class Anthozoa; order Zoantharia; family Parazoanthidae; genus Umimayanthus; species Umimayanthus nakama. The sequence goes on along the minus strand of JAOBRG010159987.1, from coordinate 8,814 downwards.
CAGAAAATAATACGTACCAAAACCAGTTACAATAAACCTTTCATATTTTCAGACTAATTCTTTTATAGAAATCTGTATAGAAGAACTAAAAAACAAGACTGGAACCATCTATACCTAGACTTAATCAAAACTTATTTAACTAGTTAAACAATTAACCCAAAAATCATCGCTACATGAAAGAATAACGCACAAATATTAATTTGTAGGAAATGCGGTATAATTCAGAAAATGAAGTTTTGCTCCTTAGATTAGGCAAAGCTTTGATAACTGTTCGATAAAGCTCGAAGATTGTGTAAAGCACTGGGAAGTTCAAAGCCTTGTGAGATTGTTTTGATACATGGAACCAGTCCACTGGCAATTTCGGTAGTTGAGAATTCTGTCTCTGGATTTAATTTCTGCCTGTTTTGTTTTAAGAAAACCATTGAAAGTCAAAAACCCATTGACTAGTGTTTTTTAAGGGTTTTTATGTTTTCTTGTTCGTAGTAAGAGAGAAAACTGGTGGAAGGAAAACGAGAAAAGAAGGGGAAAAATAAGGAAAATGGGAAAAAGAAGAATGGGTAAAAAGAAAACTGAACCATGTCGCTGCAAAAACAAAGCGTAAGTGGGGAGGATAGCTGAAGCCAAGTGTTCAACCAACCTTCACAGTCCTTCATCTTGCACTCTTGAACCTCTCTGTCCTCGCCCACGAAGGAGCAGGTCTTGCCGTAGAATGCCGGTGTCGGGTTGGAACAGTTCCTCATGCGATACTTTTCTCCCTTGCCACAAGTCTCGGTACACGGGCTCCAGGGACCCCAATCCGTGTAGTTACCGTCCAGAGGAATCGCTATACACACAGACAGAATATAAGTTAACTAGGGCCTATTGAACTAGGGAAAGGGGGGGGGGCTCGATACAATCCGGTCTCGTTTAGCAACCTCTGAAAAACAGCGTCAATTTTTGGAATCGTTTCTTTCGGGGGCTCGTCATTTTATGAATTTCACAGAAAAAACTTCCGAAGCACCCACAGTTAGTGATGATCTGTGAATAGGAAAACGACCCCAGAAGCATTCAAGGCTTAATTAAGAGGAATTCAGCTTTACAGAAACGCCTTGACAAGTTTGTTTTTTGTTCACAAGTGATTTTATTGTTCACTTATCTGCAGTTGTTTTAGAGGCTTCCCTTCTCCTTTAACAATTCACAAACACAAATTGGTAAATTGACAGCTGCTGCATACATAATATCATTTTCATTAGTTAGCGTTCAATTTGTATAAAATTTTCAGAGCAAATTCAAGGTGTTTCAAGACATTTTGACAATATTTCGAACAGCAATGCCTTTGCTAGAGTCCTTGAAAACTCAACGAAAATTCAAGGAACGAGTCACACGAAGCCTGTAAATTTGGCTAAGACAATAAAAGTGTTTTGGCTCTACTTACTGTCTCTCAATGTGAACACATAGTTGCTCCTTTCCTGGCCCGAGCATTCAAGGTTCCCGGCAGAGCAAGCTTTCATCTCGTTATCCACGCATCCCACCCAAGGCTTCGGTTGCGGATTTGTAGAAAACTGCAGCTGCTCTCCCTCCTGGAAAAACGTGTCCTCAGCCCTCTCCCCTGAGTAGCAATCCCCCATATCCTGCATTCCAAAGTGATTAAAACCCTTTCGTTTGCTTTCACGAGCGCATCTGCAAAAACAAAGACGAGCCAAATTAACTAGATAAGAACTTAAGTTTTTCAGCCCCGTTTGTATACTTGAAAGAGCTCTTTCACCGGTTACCTCATCGTTTCAAATTAAAATATCTCTAAACAGGCCATAATCAGATACTTAGGCGGCGTTGTATTTGGACATTTGGTCTTTTGTTTTATCACGCACTCGAATCATCCTAGAATAGTAGGTCACATGGAACAAGTTCCAACATATTTGAGAGAAAAAGAATGTGTTAAGACTCCTTAAGGAAATGTAAACAAAGGAAAATCACACTTTTCTAGTTAATTAATTGTATTCTATTTTGGAGTCTTGTCACATTCTTTTGCTCTCCAATATGTTGCATTTTGTGAACTCCAGTTGCAAAGGGCCTATTCCAGGCTGCAACACAAAGTAATGAATTGGTTTATAAAGCATCGAACTTTCGTTAACGGTTTCTACGTTGATCTTTTCTTTTAAAATATTTGAATATATAATCTAAGTTAACTCTGAAAGGAAAAAAGTCATCTAATCCATCAGCTGTGCAAACGTCTTTAAGAACAAAGCGCTCTTGGTCTAAACTGAAAAAGCTTCCGCAGACAGAAACGATTCAAAAGGGAATTCAATTTTTGTGGGAGTTGGTGCAATCGCACGCTTCGGCTAAATCGCATGGTTAGCTTTAAATTAGAAATCGTGGGTTAAGCGGCAAACGAGGCT